>PVIC010000665.1:0-52612 GCA_004025085.1 Thryonomys swinderianus | reverse complement strand
TTAATGATCTTAACAAGTGTAGGAGGTGGGTAGTATTAATTTTTGCATGATTAAAATGAAACCAAGTCATAAAGAAATTAGATAATTTTCTAAAGTTGTAAACTGGTTATAAGTGGAAAAGCTTGAGTGTGATGTCAGTCAGTTAGCTTCAGCCCTGCACACAGTAGATAAGTCTGTCCACAGAGGAACAGGAATTACTATCAAGAAGGACTGGAAACAATTAGGAGGGGTCGATGGTATAATACAGGTGAGGGATGGACTTCACATACTGTATGTTTAAAAGACTGGATATTATAATGGGACAGCATACTAGAGAATAGTTGATGAATGCTAGTTTTCTCATGTACATATGGAAATTTAATATGCAAAAGGTATACACTGTGGATTGGTGGGGGAGATAGAATGTGAACATTTGCTGAAATAAGTTATCACAGATCAGCAGATTAAGAGATGGAGTTTTTCACAACATAGAGACTGAAAGTCTGAAGTTAAGGTTTTGACAATTTGGTATTTTCTGAGAGCTGTGAGGTAGGATCCATTTGAGGGCTCAATAGCTTCTTGATTTGTACAAGGACATATTAATGTTTACATTCTGTTTGTCCTGTAGCCATGTCTGCCTCCAGATAGTTTTTATAAGGACAATAGTCATAGCAGACAAGGGATTTACTTAACCTTGATTAGCTCTGTAACGATTATCTTTAAATAAAGGTATATTCAGAGGTACTGGACATTAACACTTTGACATGAATTTTGGGGAGAAACTCAACTTATAATAGAAGGATTATTGAATAATGACATCTCAAAAGTCATTTATCTTCATAGAGAAAAAACCTGTACCCTACCTTATGTCACATTAAAGAGTCATTATATGAAAGATTAAAGATTTAAATGTGAATGGCAAAATGGTAAAATATTTAGAAAATATGTAGTAGAACATCTTTATAATCTAAGGTCTGGAAAGGCTTTCAAACTCCAACACTGAAAATTTTAAAATACAACACAAAAGATGAGGGATTCAAATATTTAATATTGATTACACTAAAATTAAAACTGTAAAAAAGACAGTAAAGAAAATGAAAAGGAAAATTGTGGTTTGGAAAAAAGTATTTATAAATATAATTTACAGAAGATTTGTATCTAGAACTTCTAATAAATTAATAGTAAGAAGACAATCTAGTGAAAAAACTGGACAAAAGAGATTTAAGAAACATTTCATGGAACAAGAAACATGGATGTAAAGGAAAATGCAATTCAAATGCATAATGAGATGTCATTTTACAACCATGTTGTTGGTAAAGATTAAAAAGCTGGATAGTTTTGAGCATTATCATGACAGAGCTTGGGGGACTGTGAATTGATATAATAGTTTAGCATTTTCTTGCGAAGTTAAGAATTTTCATGTTCTATGATCCAATAATTTCACTCTTAGGTAAACTCTGACCTAAGGTGAATAATAAGACCATTCATAATAGAATATTTCATAAAATTGGGGCAATAACTCATACAACTATTGATGATATTGTATTAATCAGCTTTCCCCATTATTGGGACATAATTTCTGATGTCCACGAATTAAAGGAGGAGAAGTTTGATTTGGCTCACCGTTTTGGGGGGTTCGTTCTATGTGGGCTGGCTCCGCATGGAGACATCATGGTGGGAAAGCATGACAGAGCAAAGTAGCTTAATTCATAGAAGTTCGGAAGCAGAGCTCAGGAGCAGTGCCAGAGCGGAAGTCCTGCAGGACAGCATGTAGAGCATAAGGCCACACCTCCCTTACCCACCCAGACACACCCAGAGGTGTGTGATTTACTAATACCCAAGGTAGCTCCCAAGCCAATTGGAAACAAGTTTAAACGTAACACAAAGACAGCACTTCATGAATGAATAAATGACTATGATATATATATCAATATACATGACCTTTAAAAATCTTGCATAAAAATGCAAGGTATAGAACGGGAAAATTAAATAATATATTATTTCATCTGTTCATTTATGTAGCGAGCCAATATAAAAGTCCAACGGAATGATGATGTACCAATTCAGGTTAGTAGTTAACTAGTGGAGGAATACAGAAAAATGGATTAGCAGAAGAGACATACAGATGAACTATTGGCAATATTGTAGCCTCATGCTTGTTATGGGTTGAACTGTCTCCTCTAAATAAAAAATATGTTAATATTATAATCTTGAGTATCTGAGAATGTTTCTTTATTTGGGAATAGTAGGATTGCAGAGGTAATTGGTTGACAGCCTTTCACAGCTAACACTCTGGGTACGTCTTCAGAAGAAGATGTCACATGAAGATGGCAGCACCGAAGGAGAGGAGGTGAAGGTGGAAATTGGAGTGATGGATCTACAAGCCAGCAAGCGCCCAAGATTGCCAGTAGGTCACCGAAATAGGCACATGGCCTGGAGCAGACTCTGTCCAGCAGACAGCTCCCAGAAGGGGCCGACTTAGCTCATGCCTTCATTTTGGACTTTTGGCCTCTGAACTCGTAAAACAATCAGTTCCTGGTGGTTAAGCGGCCAGTTTATTCCAGGGGCTGAGGGCTAGTGCAGCTCATAACTGGGTAATAGGTTAACGGGTTTATTTATTACACTTTTATAATTTAAATGTGTTGCATATATCACTTTTCATGTATCAAATGTTTGCATAATAAACATGGAAAGACAAAAAGTATGTTCGTTACTACAGACTGAGAGCTGTTTCCACTATCAATGTTTACGGCACAAGAGTTTCCAGCACTCCCTTTGAATTGTTTGCTGTTATAGTTTAACCTCATTGTCAGCGATGCCCTATTTCTTTTATTCATGTGTGATCTGCTGGGCAAAGGCCTTGTATCTGATCCTGAAGGGGGATAGCCGTGTGTACAATATCATTAATTACCTCTTGGGATTATAAATAATGGCATCTCAAAAGTCTCATTGCCTCCAGCATCCGAGATCATCATTCCAAACACCAAGTTTTCAGGAGTACATGTCACAAAAGTAAGTGTCTTTATCTGGCGTCCTAGAAGCCACACCAAGCAGGGGCTATGTGCAATGCTATCTCTGTTCCTGCAGACATTACTGATAAAAGGCAAGATCTCAGTGAAGTTTTTGAAAAAGTGTAAAAGCGAGTAGGTCTATTAGAGTGTCTACCTCTGCGAAGTCATGGTACAAATGCACTGCTTCTCAGGAGGGTTTTTCAGCCTCTCCTTACTTTTTTGTTTGTTGGTTCCCTTCATCTGATGATTCACCAGTTTTCAAAGGTTGTCTTTATGGCTCTGAGCAAGGAGTCGGATTTAGGCTGCACAAGGCCAGAAACAATGTGCCAACGTGGCATTTTCTAAAAGAGAGATAATTGTTCATTCTTCCTTAAAGATTAGCACTTTTTTCTACTACTACTAAAATATTCTTTCTGGAGGAGAGGACAGGTGGGTGTTTTAGAATCTTTTATTAATACTCAGGTGGAATAGTAACTAGAGAATGGAATCTAAACGAACAATTGAAGCATCTATGTAAAACAGATTCTACAACATGGTTATACAGTACTTTGGAAAAGAACTTAATACTGCTTGGAATATATGACATGATGAATGTTATGACTGGACATTGAATTAAAGAGAATTTCTTTTCTTTCCTGTTTTTCATTTTCTTCTCCCTGCCCGGTAGGAACAGAAGCTGAAGTTAGTGAGTTGCTCCAGTGAGAGCCTGAATCTTCAAAACGCAGAACTACAGTGCTGGAAATGCCAACTGTAACACTCACTAATTTAAATATTTAGTGAGTGGTCAGGCATTGTCCTGGGGGAGGACGGGGAGGGGAACAAGACTTCCAAGGAATTCATTTCAGTAGGAGAGAAACAAGCAACCTAATAATTTAAATGTACTGTGATTAATTTCTATGAATTATTCAAAGAAAGAGCAGTGCTCTGTGTCATTCAGATTTTGAGTGTGACTTACTACACTGCTGTTTTTTGGACACTGGCCATCCAGGGGTAATATTTCTCTGCCAACCGCAATATTCGATTACCCAAAACATTCAATTCTCTGGCCATGTCCCGACAACTATTTTACAAGTTATGATCATATCAATTAAAAAAATCTCAATACCCACCACAGGAGAAAACAGTGCAATCATGTTTCTCTATGGTTAATAGCTAATTTATTTTATCTCACTTTTGCATTTTATGATCCTTTCTAATTTCCAGGAATCTGAGGCCCCTTTTCATTTGAGAATGAAGTGGAATTTATTTCCACATTTTTCATGTAAGGCAGAAGGAACATTTTGCTAAAATATAAAGAACAAAACCCAGTAATAGGTTCACATAGTCTTTAGCAGGAAAAATGAGACAAAATTAATAGGAATAGATAACTGTAATATTAGCGAGAAAGCAATTATAGTATAAAATAGCTAAAATCATAGCTGTTAATAAAATATAGTTCTTATCATAAACTGATCTCCAGAAAATGTGTGAGACGCACTTCTCCTTGGGTATATGCATATCACCAGAAATTCTTTCATTCAGTGCGTGGACTTTTATAAGCGCAAAAAGGTCAGTAATCTTATCTCCAAGTGCTTGTCAAGAACGCACAAGGGTGATCGAAAAATACAAAGGTGATCGATTAAAACATTCATTACAGTAAAAGCAACATTGCATCAGTCCCGGTGCAAACAGCCATCCCTGGCTTCCAGCACCGTCTCTCGTCCCTGTCGCCCCTTTCTGAGGCAGTCCTGGAAGTCCTGTTCTGTGAAAGTCTTTGCTACTCGGAAAGGCAGGCGCCCCAAACCGCGGTGCGTCCTCACCTGCCACCTCCTCTGTCCTCACACCGCGTGACTTTTAGCTCTTCCCCCAAGTCAAAGTGGCCATGAAAAGTAAATGTTTTGAATTAATTGAGGTCCTCGAGGCAGCCACTCATGCGAAAGAACCTTCAGAAAGCGGCACAAGCGGACTCGAAGCGAGGGGAAGCGTGCGGGGGCATAAAGGCCGCGCGTCCTTTACTGTACCGCACTGTTCAAACATACGCTGCGCTTTTCAGCCGCACCGCGGACCTCGGCCCTTCCCTTCCCCTTCTCTGGGCGGCTGGAGGGAGTTCGGCGCTCCGAGGACGGCCCCAGGCTGTTTCCATTCACAACACTTGGCTGGAGCACCTGTTACCCCCCGGGGCCCGTCACGGAGTCTGCCTCGGACACCCGCGTCCCAGAGCCGCTTCCCCGCGCCTGGAAGGCGGCACTGGAGCGCTCAGGTCCCGGCTCCACCTGGCAGCCGGGCGTTGCTCCGGCTCGCGTCTTGCAGCCTCAGGAACGGTCCCTCTCGCCTGACGCCGAGTCCCCTCCAGCGAGGCTGTCCCGGCCGGCTGCGGCCGTCGCCCCCAGGCGCGGTCCCGGTCCCACCCGGTGCGGCTCTGGCCGGTGGACAAGGGGGCGGAGAGGAGAGCGGAGGAAGGGCGGGGGCCGCCAGCCCTGACCCGCCCGGCCGCAGACGCGCCTAGGTGCGGCCGGTCGGAGGCGCAGGGGCGGTGGGGTCCGCGTCCGGCTTCGAGCGCTGGGACTCGGGCGGCGGGGGCGAGCGCGCCCAGGAGCGGGGCGCGCCATGGCGCACGGAGCGGCGCGCTGCAGGCCCCGCCGACAGCCCGGCCGGCGGCGGCCGAGCCCGAGGTACCCTCCCCGGCCGACCCGGTGCCCACGCGGGGATGTGCAGGCCCAGCCCGGCCGAGCCGCCCGGCGGAGCTGCCGCCGCGCTTGGCCACACGTGCGGGCCCGCGGCGGGACCGAGCCGGGCGGGCCGGGCGGGAGCGGCGGTGGGGACGCGGGGGCGGGACGGGCGGGAGCCGGCTCCGCGCGGCCGAGGCGCCCCCGGGGGCGGAAACCGGCCGGGCTCCGGGCGGCGGCGGAAAGTTTGAGCGGCTGAGCGGCTGGGGAGGGCGGCGCCCGCGGACGCCGGGCCGAGAAAGTCAGTGAGTCCCGGCGCCGGGCCGCTGCGTGGGAAGCGCCGGTCGCAGCCGCTCGCGGGTGGCCGCAGCCTGACCTCTGCTCGCGGGGCGGGAGCAGCAGATGCGCGCTTGGCGCGGAGGCGGGACCGCGGTGTGAGTGCACCCGGGCGGGCGAGCGACCGCTGCTGCGATCCCGCCGCCTGTCGCGGGACCCCGGCGGCGGCTGGACCGGCCCTGCCCGCTCTCCCCGCAGTCTGCTCGGTGGGGCGGGGGCGTGCGGTTTGCTGTCACGCGATTTCGGGCGCGAGGAAGACACTGAGAAACGCGCGGCTTCACCGCAGGGAGTTCGCCGGCCCCTCCCACGGTCAGGGAGGCTGAATAATCTGCGGTTTGAGGGCAAAGAAAAAGAAATTAAGAAGTGCAGTCGTTTAATAGATTGTTAGCTTTCAGCCACTTTAGAGGATTTAAATCCAATCTCATTAGTGGGTTTGTAAGCCTTACAAGTCTTCAGCCCTCTGTGTCAGAGGACACTTGGGAGGGAGCTGTGTGTACCAGGAGGTGAACCAGGAGGTCTCGATTTTGGCACCATTTGGCTGGGAAGGAGAGCGAATCCTCGGTGTGTCAGTGCCACTCTCGGGGTGATGCAACCTTGCTCGTGATAGGCTGGACAAATGGGATCCCACCACAGGGCGCTGGACACGTCCGTGTGTTAAATACCAGTTGGCCAGAAATCTGATGTCTCCAATTCTTCTCTCCTGTCCTCCAGATGCCCGGACCTCGCGCCTGCACAGGTGTGAAGAGGCAATGACCTGAGGAACCAGCACTTATGTCCACAACGATGTCCGTGAACGGCTCCAAACAGCCAGTGACTCCCGCGACTGCACTGCTTTCAAACACAACCTGCCAGACGGAAAACCGGCTCTCGGTATTCTTCTCAATCATCTTTATGACGGTGGGGATCTTGTCCAACAGCCTGGCCATCGCCATCCTCATGAAGGCATACCAGAGGTTCAGACAGAAGTCCAAGGCATCATTTCTGCTTTTGGCTAGTGGGTTGGTCATCACGGACTTCTTTGGGCACCTCATCAACGGAGCCATCGCGGTGTTTGTGTACGCCTCTGATAAAGACTGGATCCGCTTCGATCAGTCCAATGTCCTCTGCAGCATCTTTGGGATCAGCATGGTGTTCTCTGGGTTGTGCCCACTTTTTCTAGGCAGCGTGATGGCCATTGAGCGGTGCATTGGCGTCACCAGGCCAATATTTCACTCCACCAAGATTACCTCCAAGCATGTGAAAATGGTGCTGAGTGGGGTGTGCCTGTTTGCCATTTTTATAGCTTTGCTCCCCATTCTCGGGCACAGGGAGTATAAAATTCAAGCCACGAGGACCTGGTGTTTCTACAACACGGAAGACATCGAGGACTGGGAAGATAGGTTTTACCTTCTCCTTTTTTCTTTTCTGGGCCTCTTGGCCCTTGGCGTTTCATTCTTTTGCAACGCCATCACCGGAATTACACTTTTAAGAGTGAAATTTAAAAGTCAGCATCACAGACAAGGCCGGTCTCATCATTTTGAGATGGTCATCCAGCTCCTGGCTATCATGTGTGTCTCCTGCATTTGCTGGACGCCGTTTCTGGTAAGAGCTTGACGTTGCCAGTTTCGACATTCTTGGGTTTACCACGTTTGTTGTCTGTTTTCAAATTCGTGGGCCTGCAACTTTCGGTCTTGTAAATGTTGGCATTTCTCCCTCGTCAAAGCTGATTTCAGCACTCAGCCATGGTTTAGAGTTAATTTATTTGTGGTGTGCATGGTTACTTCTCCACAGGCCATGAGCAGAAAGAAATGTGTTGCTAAATAATTCTAAGCATCATGCCATCTCTTTGCGTTTAGACTACTAGCATGCAGTGTTTTTCAACAGAAAAAATATTTTTATTAAACGGAATGTGACTAGTTTCTAAAATCTAGAAAAGACCAACTACCCTATACATTGGAGCAGAGTTCATTGAGTTTTGGGAGACAGTGATACAGATTTTTTTTTTTTTTTGAGACAGGGTCTCGCTTTATAGTTCAGGCTGGCCCTGAGCTCACTATGGAGCCCAGGCAAGCCGCCGCGAACTCAGCAATCCTCTTGTCTCTGCCTCCCGAGTGCTGGGATGACAGGCATGAGCCACCACGCCTGGCATTGTGGTATGCGGTGTTGATTGCGGGTGGGCATGAGTCTCCACGCCCAGCATTATGTGGTTTCCGGAGATCGAACTCATGACCTTGCGCTTGCGAGGCAGGCGCCGGAACCACTGAGCTAACCCTCCGGCCCAGTGAGACAGATTTTTAATGTGTGCAGAAAACATAGTAGCTATTGGGTTCTTCTAACCATGTCATGACTGGTCTCAGCTTGCACAGTGTGATGATGAGTTAAGATAGTTGGACAGTTTAGTTGAGCTCCCTGGGTAGCTAAAAAGAAGAAATCCCTCATGCACTAACTCAACAACAGTGCTGATTGTCCAGGGAGAAGCATGATTGGCAGGAGGGCTAGAGACTATTTATTTGTTTCTTTCATTCCTTTTCTAGAAAATTTAGCCAGCAGTTCTGTGTGGTAGGTTGGTATTTGATTTTGGAAAGGAAGTCTAAGTTTAAAGAATTAACAACCAACACAAGTAATTTATATTGTCTTTCAGACAGCAGACAGAAATCATACTCAGGAGAGATGATAGGAACTTAGCTCTTTCCCAGATTTCACATTATGATGGAAAGGGTGACAGCATACAAGGGGAGGCAAGAGCAAAAAGTCCTTCTGTAGGTAGCAAGTGACAGCAAAGATGGCTTTCATTCCTTTCTCTGCACCTGTGGGACAGTGGGCCGACGTCCAGAGAAAATGCATAGTATACACACATGGAAAGAGTGAGGCCAAAGGAGACACGAGACAAACAGAAGCCAGGCGAAGTTCGTGGCCATACCTTTCGTGGCAGCATGAGTTAATAAGGCCCCTGACCAGCTCGTGGTTGTGAGTGGTAGGCAGTGCATGTTTGGTAAATGACCCCGACGATCTTGATACACATAAAATGTTCAAGGACTGCTACTGCACATGGACTATAGATTAGAAGTGATATTATTTCACAAAAAGACTTGTACTTTTCAGATATCTATTTCTATTCATTGCATTGCCTCCTAGTTTGAACTTAGGTTTCAACAGTCCAATTATTTACATTTCCTTTGATGTTGTTCCCAAATTGGCTGAATTAATAGGACCCACTCAAGGCCAAGTTAGTCTTTTGGGCTGTGATGATTGTCAGGTTAGGAGACCCTGGATGGCATTGCTTCAAAGATCCGATCTGTGCTTACAGGTGAGTAGTGTGGACTGCACGGAAGGGAGCAGTTCTAACACTTGGAATTGTATCGGGGTTCCTGTTGGGGTGCTTCATTTTTACAACTCTGCAAACGGAATTTCATGAAGGGGAGGCTTCTATTTTTCCTAGTCAGGTTCTGAAATAAAGTCGTCTTTCAAAAATAAAAATATGAGCCGGGCGTGGTGGCTCATGCCTATAATCCCAGCACTCGGGAGGCAGAGACAGGAGGATTGCTGAGTTCAAGGTTTGCCTGGGCTACATAGTGAGCTCAGGGCCAGCCTGAACTCCAAAGCGAGACCCTGTCTCAAAAAAAAAAAAAAAAGAATCAGAGTGAATTGTAACGAACCTGGGGGTTGTGAGAATTATGAAAAGTAGCGGCTGAAAATGTCAACACACTTCAAAACTGAGGCTCCAGACTCCGAAGGAAACCTTAGGACAGTGAGCAAGTGCATTAAATGAAGGAAAAATAACGCCGAATGTCTGAAGTACTGACTTCTGCTTTGTGTTTATTTGCTCTGAGGCCTCCTACAAATTCTGTTTAGCTTTGGCTTTTGACTCTGAGAGCTAGGAGTGATTGGCTACTGTTAAACTTTGAAATAAAAGGAAACATTCAAATTCTCACCAGAGATATTTTAAACTACATGTTTCCTTATTTCCTTTCCTGAATTTTTGGTTTCCTTAATTGTTAGCATAGACATTACAAATTAATTCTTAGTTTGATCACATTTTCTAGTAGAAAGAGTTTCAGGTTTCTGGAACCTTTTCTGGGTTCTGTTTTCTCTTTGAGTTATTGATACTTTTTAAAAAAAAAACTGTACCAGTGCTTCTAAATGTTTTTAAGCGTGAATTTTAAAGTGCTTTTTGTGTTGAATGCATAATATTACAGTACTCTCTAGTGGACTGACATGTTGAGTCTTTTTAAGCATTCTTTCTATCCTTAGTTTGTTTTATGGAAAACGTGGGATCCAAGGCAATTTCTGACCCAAAGATGTGTAACTTTAGTGGTTCGAACATAAGTTTGTTGGGGATTGAATTAAGGTTATTAACAGGTGTAAATATAAACCTAGTAAAAGTCTCAGGTTTGTGAATACTGAAGTGACACCTGCTCCTGACGCTCTCCTTTTTCTCTAATGTGTCTTGGAGGATTTGCACAGATATTAGTGACTGAGCCATCACTTTCCTACTCACCTCGTATTTTACAAGTGTCCTAACTTTTTTTTTTTTTTTTTTTTTTTTTTTTTTTTTTTTTTTTTTGAGACAGGGTCTCGCTTTGGAGTTCAGGCTGGCCCTGAGTTCACTATGTAGCCCAGGAAAGCCTGGAACTCAGCAATCCTCCTGCCTCTGCCTCCCGAGTGCTGGGATGACAGGCGTGAGCCACCACGCCTGGCACTGTGGTGTATGGTATTGATTTCTGGCGGGCATGAGTCACCATGCCCAGCACTGTATGTAGTTACTGGGGTTCAAACTAGGACCTTGCGCTTGCGAAGCAGGCGCCGGAACCACTGAGCTAAATCTCCAGCCCTGGTTGTGGTATTGTTGTATGTGGTTCCTGGGGATAGATCCAGTGACCTTGTGCTTGCTAGGCAGATGCCGAACCACTGAGCTAAATCTCTGGCCCTGCAAGTGTCCTAACTTTTAAGATACCACAGAAGCCAAGTGCTTAGGTTCCCACAGATCACACTGTGTGAGGTGTGAGGCAGTGGCGACAGCTCCCAGCCAGTGCACTGCTTCACACCTGGTCCTCTCTCTATGGTCGATAAGTGCACGTGACTGGATTTGTACCGTGGACGGACATCTACACATGCCATCAGACCGGTCTGTGTTCACTGTCATTTTCAAGCTTTAAATGAAAACAGACACAGAGGTGAATACACGTACACTCAACTTAGGCAGTGAGTGAGGTGTAGTGTGGATGTTCATGTGCAGTAGGATGTAGGGCATCAAAACATCAATAGTGGCATATTTCTAAACTATTTACATTTTTAACTATTTTAATAATTTTGCAGGTGGAGTTTCAGCCAACACAGTGATAAGTGAGTTTTGTTTGAATTCTCTGTGTGTTTGACTTTTAAACTGTTTTGAGCATGTTAAGGTGGATAGAGACATGAATAGAGAGCAAAGGTCACATGAAGCCCTGCCTATTATTTTATTTTTTCCTTTATTGAGTTTATTGATACATTTTAGGAATACATTATGATCACCTTCAACACTGGGAATTTGTACCTGTACATGATATAAATTGATTCTCATTTTTTTCCATTCCCCTGTACTTCCTTCAACCTCCAACCCCCTATGTTCATAAGCTTTGTTTTTTTTGTTTTTATTATCAAATTTTTTCCCTTCTTTGCTTTCCACTGCCCCACCAATTCCTCTTTCCCTTTGAGCATTTTCTTCCCATTTCACAATACCTATCATGCATTCTAGACCTCATTTATACCTTTTACCCTTCATATTAACATTGCTACAATCGATAAGACAGTGACCACCCATTGCTATTAACTTAAGTCCGTTCACAACAAACTTCTCTTTGTGCTGTGCACTGTAGGGGGTTTGATGAATGTACAGTGACACATGTCTATCATTATTGCATCATGTGGAATAGTTTTATTGCCCTTTTAAGAGTGTAATATGTTTTATTTTCTAAAAGATGGGAAATGTGCTTTTCTTTCCCCAGAAACTGAGATTTAAAAAAGTAGCATAAACATCGTACTTGCTTAAAATCTAACATTAATGATTTTAAAAATTGTATAATATTGGGTCTCACAACTATAAACATAATTTACTTATATAAATTGATTATAGTCCATATAGGAAACTTCAGGAAACTAAGGTAGGCATTTAACTAGCAGTTCCATTTAGAAAAACGTTAACTCCAAGATTCTTGGAGAATCAAACAGCAATAACAAAATTATTGGAATACTTCCTAGGTAAACTGCTTTTTCTAAGTAAACAACCTTGAAGGCAGCCTTCTGATGCATCTATTATGGGTGTGATGAGAGGAAATATTGACCAGAACTTTCAAGAAGTATTTTTTTTGATTCTGCCTTTATCCATGCAATGATACTCCTTAATGATGTCTTTCTATAATGTATAGCTTTAAAGGGAATTTATTATTACTGCTATGCCTATTTTGCCAATTTGGCAGAGCAGTAAATACTTGTTGACTGGTTGACTGTAACATAAGTAGCATGAATGTCAAGAGATTTGAAATGATTGACTAGAGTATGGATTCTAGTGATGTAGGTAGGAGTTGAACAAATACTGAAACTAAATGGTATTTTTAAATCTGTTTTTCAAGTCAGCAATTGTACACTTATGAACTATTAAACTGCAGTAGGCTTTGCTGGAAGACTGCATGTTTATTTTTCCATCTCTTCAAGGGTAGAGGATCATTTTGGTGGGAAGAAATAGAAAATATATGAAGAACAAATTATTCCTTATGTCATGGAGTTTACTCAAGGAATATGTTCTCTTGCACATATAGAGTTCAAGCTTGAATTTCTAAGGTAGTTACACTTATGCTAATATAGTTAGTCAATGCAGTTAAACATAGTTTGTCACTAGGTGATTATCACATTTAGATCAAATAGTTTGGCTGAAATTGCTAAAGTTACTGGCGTCATAACAACCAGGTCCTGGATAGGTAATGTAAATTGGTGGAGCAACAGGATATCACAGAACGTATTGACTATTATGTGAAGATTATATCCTCTGAGAGGTGACTCTCATCTTTACTTTTAAAGACAAATAATGGGAATCTGTGAATGTGTCTTTGCATTTACTGCGACACCAACAAGATGAGGAATAGATGTTGTGTGTGTGTTTTACATGAAAAGAGCATATAGAAAATGTAGGACTATACACAGAAATATGTATATATGTGTGTAGAGTGTACACGCAGATATAAAAGTATATAGTATTTAAAAACATAAGAGAATACAGTTATATATACACATACATATGATTCTTAAATATTTTCCACATTTAAAAATTGGATCTGCGTACACCAAGTGTAAGGGGTTCCAGCGTGCTGTATCCCACAGTTAAAGGCAAATGGACTCTCCTGTGGTTTCCTATCAGCTCAGGGAAAGGCTGTCTTTTTGGCTTTTTGAATTGGCACTGATGGGAGCGGCAGTGTTGTGTGCACTGTTTGTGCTGGTTTCCATCGCGAAGGGGACCGTCCTTTGCTTGGATGACAGACACAGCAGCGCAGTTGCCAGGATACAGGACCTGATGTCGTCTGGGTTCTGCTTCTGTGAAGCCCTTAAGCTGTAGATATGTACAACCTGGAGTCCACACCAGAGGAGAGGAGCCACGCTAAGAGATAAGGTAGTTGTAACTGCGGGCACTGGCTGCTGTCTCACAGGCCGGTGGCCGTGGAGGGGCGTGAGTGACAGGTGCGGGGGATGTGCGGTTCTGGAGGTTCGGGAGCTCGCACCCGCCTCAGCCCTGCCGTGCTCTTGCCGTCGCTGCCTCTGACGTTCCTGTGGCTTCTCCCTCACTCTTCTCTGGTTGTAATGTTGCCTCCTCTGTTTAGACCACCTTCGAAGGTCTCCTTTCTCTCGACCTTTCTTCTCTTTCTCTGCTTTCTTTGCCTCAGCACCTAGGGAGATTTAGTAACGTAGCACACACCTCTTGGTCTACACTGCTGTGTTCGGGTTTTGCCCCTAGGGTAGCAGCTCCTTGAGGGAGGAGACCTTGTTGATGGCTGCATTCCTAGGTCCCAGCCCAGAGCCAGGCACTCAGCTGGTGTCTGTAAGAATTTGCTAAATGAATTTCCTGTAGAGAATGGCTCATTCAGTGACTACACTCGCTTCCCCTTCTCTGGGTAAAATCAGGACCTCATTGGTAGACCTTAGGAATATTTTCAATACTTCCAACTTGTGACCAGGATATGAAATCTTCAAGAGAGGGAATCTTGAATCAAAGATTCTCTAGGGAGAATTCTTCACTTTCCTAGGTATGAATCAGAGATTAGAAATTAAATTTTCTTTTCTGTTTTCTTTTTGTAGACAGCGTGTCATTATGTAGTTCAGGCTGGCCTTGAACTCACTATGTCATCTGGGCTGGCTTTGATCTCGATCCTTCTGCCTCAGCCTCCTGAGGGCTGGGACTACAGGCATGTGCCACCATGTCTGGCTAGAAATTAAGAAATTTTCAGCATTTAAAATTTTATAGATAGTCGGCTGTGGTGGCTCATGCCTGTAATCCCAGCACTCGGGAGGCAGAGACAGGAGGATTGCTGAGTTCAAGGCTTGCCTGGGGTACATAATGAGCTCAGTGCCAGCCTGAACTACAAAGCAAGACCCTGTCTCAAAAAAAACCCCACAAAATTTTATAGATAAACTAGGTGGTATTTTTACAATTTTTGGAATAATTTGTGTGTCATTTCCTCTGTTAGTCTCAAGGGTCTTTGGAAGCAAGATTCTGTGTCATTTGTGTTTTAGTCTCTAATTATAATGGGGTATTAATCAGTATTTGTTGAATGAATAAACGAATGAACCCATTACTGAATGGGAAGTGTTGAGGTGAAGGAAAACATTATGCAATAGAAATTTAGATTAACTTTGACACATGGTTTTTAGTGATGCCTTTTTCTCTACAGTCATGTCTTTCGTAGTATCTTTATATTTTTTTGGTGCTCTGTCTTGGAGGAAATCATGTTGGGACAAGAGTAGAAAATTACTTTGAATAAATACTTCCAGATGTTGCATGTTCAGTGTCATAAATTGAACCCTCTGTGCCAAATGTTGAAATTTGTCTGAAAAATGAGCTTGCTAAGGCCATGTCTTTCCTAGCGGATTGAATGAATATCTGTGCCTCAGCTTGTACTGTCAATAAGACTAAAAGATTAAACAGGTTTTATATTAACAAATGATTAATTCTCAGAAAGGTCTGATGGGCTGTTTGAAAGGACACTGTAGTACCCCACCCAGAGGGTGCTTTGGGTGAGGCTCAAGGAGAATTTCTGTTCTCTGCCATTCCGTGTGTAGGGATGGGTGGATGTGAGGATGCTAAACCCTGTCCCTTCCTTCCATTGTGACATTTCTCACAGGCCAGCATGCTTTAGATCTTACTATGCGCCCACACTGAGAAGCTCTGCTTCTGCTAGCCCTGCTGCCCCCACCGCCTCCTCCTCTCCCAAAAGCTCCCAGCGTGCAGATCTCTGTCTCAAAACCTATTTCCTGGAGTGTGTGCCTTAGGACAACGACCAGGCAGTCCATTTGTGATGATCTCATTTGCGTATAAAACATACACAGATTTAGAGGAGGATTACATAAGTTGTTAGGGTGACACATGAGGAATAAAACTCATTTGAGCATTCTATCTTTGCCCTTCTGCAAATGTATAGCGTAGAAATGGCTCCGAGCAAACTTAATCTAAAAAGACATTGCTAAGTCTGAGAAATTACACAAAAGTCTGTTGCTTGTAATGAGCATGGTGGTCTGAAATAGTTTGTTATTTTAAGAGTATTTAGTCTTGGCAAAACACAGCTTCCTGTTTTGTAAGGAGAAAGACTTATAAAAATGCCCAAAGATGTCATGGATTCAGAGAAGGCACTTACACAACATTACTTGAACGATTTACGTGTAAGTGACTGAGAAACATGTGGATTCAATTTATGCCCTCAAGGGTATGAAAATCTTCTGGTTTAATATGTTTGGGGCTTTTTATTAAGCTCTAACACGTTTGAGGAACAATTCAAGATGTTGATGTGCCCTAAGTCTCTCCGAGTTGCTGGTATTAATTTTATTTCCTTAAGCCAGTCCTTACAGGAGGCGTATAAATGCATTCTGTTTTTTACATACTTCGGAAGGCTTCTTAGCTGCACCATTTCTGTCTAGAGCGTCAGTGTTATTTACTGATGCTCAGAGAGGACTTCATGCAATATGAGAAATTCGTTTTTTTGACACATGTAAATGCACCTTTCAAGCCTCCTATAAAGCTGTCATTCTGTCCATACCTGTCCCGGGTGGAAGGGTGCAGTGCACTGCGCACAGCTATGGGTTGTGCAGACGGGGGTGGGTGTGGTTTTCCTTAGTGCTCCTCCGCTGGTGAATCCTCAAATGAAATTCAGACTGTGGGCGCTGACACAGAGTGTGGCTGTGGTGTGATAGTGAAGGGGACAGAGACAATTGGATCCTGTAAGAGCAATTATTTTAGGCTTGGTACACTGTCCCAGATCAAACCTTCCCTTGGGAGTAGTGTTCTTCCTCTGAGAACAGACCAGGAACGGGAATCCAGCTACAACCTGGGAGTTCCTCTAATTGTGCCTATCTGTAAACTGATTATCCACAGCAGTACTCAGATGTATTATCGGATTAAAGGATTTGATTTCTCTAAAGTCTCATAGTAAAGTGATTGGCACATGGTAAATGCACTGAGAAATCTAAAAATACTCAATCTGTTGCTGTTCCTGCTGCCCACTGTCTTAATGAAAAACAATTACTTGCATTTTGTTCTGCTGTTTTCCATTTTCTCCCCCTTAAGAAGGGAAGAGTGTATGAAATGGAAAAAAAAAAAGGGATGAAGATTATAGTTTCAGAAAATTTTCTGGACATTCCAACTTGAAGTTTCAAGTTATCAGTGACTATTATCTCATCAGAAGTAAAGCTATGGCCTGCTGATCTTTTGCATGTTGTGGTAGTTCAAATATTCTGGTAACAAGTAATTATAGTTCTAATAACCTGCAAGGTATTCATGTGTAAATATCTGGAATCAAGTCACAATTAGCAAAAATTGATGGGATCATCAGGTATAAGGTACTGTCCTTGGAACTGTAAATAGTATGAAGGAATAAGAGAAAGATTTTTCTCAAGCACTTTGTAAATTAGGTGAAGTAAGAGACATAAGACATTAGTTCTTGGCAGGTAATATACTTTAGGGGTTTAGAGACCAGGTTCAGGGCCTGTCAGATTCCTTCCTGTCAGGGTCATGTGCCTGAATTCTGGGCTTGTCTCTCCTCAAGTGTAAAATAGCGATTGTAGTAGTGCCTATTTTATACAAGGGATGATCAAAACATAAAGTGAATGTTTAATTTAAAAATATTATTACAATAAAGACACATCACTATTAATCTCCTGAAGAAATACTCTCCGTTGCTTAGACCATCACTCTCGCTCCTTTCTGAAGCACCTTTGGACGACTCTTTCTTGGGAGCGTCTTTGTTTGTGCCATCATGGCTGCCTCTGTGTGCTGAACTGATTCAAAATGTTCTCCTTTCCTGGTAGTTTTGACTTCAGGGAGAAACCGGAAGTTGTGTGTTGCCAAAGTGATGAATAAAGGTCGATGAGGACCCACCATCATGTTTTTGTGTGAAAGAAACTTCCCTAAGCATTTGGAAGTGATTTGGGAGATGGAGGCAAACATGAGAAGATAATCACAAAGGAGAACGTCCAGAGTGGCTTCGGAAAGGGGCAGGAATGATGGGATAATTGTATTCAAAGCCAGTGGGAATATTTGAGGGAAGTTAATCATAATGTGTCTTTATTGTACCAAATTTAAAAATTTACATGGACACTATTTTTTGATCAGCCTTTATCATGAGGAGTAGATTAATATACACAAAGCGCTTAAAATAGTGTCTGACATATATTAAGTATCATTTATTTCAGTTACATGTTATTGTTATTATTAAATAAAAATAACATTAATAATTGCCCATGAGTAATTTCGTCAGGGAAATGATCAGAAGTGCTTTACGTCTCCTTAGTAAATGAGTAAGAATAGTGACAGAAATGTGCTGTCACTTCCAATTTGGTGATCCACAAGTAATTATTTAATTGAGTTGGCAAATACTTACTGGGCATCTGCAATGCAGCAAGCATTGTTCTAGATGCTATAGAATAACAATCACTATGGTTTATATGTTCATAATACTTAGGACTTTAAACCACAGGGCTTAGAGAAAATGAAAAGAGATGTGTAGGAAATTGGAATAGAAACACTCTGTTGTATTTTCTGTTGTAACAGAATGACATGGAGTTCTGTGATCTGTGGATGAGATTATTTCTGACAATTTTTAAAGGGAAAACTTCTGCAGGATATAACATGGGAATAAAAGTTATTTGAAGTAAATATGAACTCCAGACAAGTAATGTATGTTATAGAAACAAAGAGAAAGAAGATAATACATACAGTTCCTAGAGATCAGAAAAGTATACAAATGAGGCAAAGCTCTTTAACAACCAGGTTAGAACACAGCAGTAATAATATTATAAGCCAGAAGATTTCAAAAGTAATACCAAATGAGAAGTAGAAAAATTAAATCAGATAGTACATATATAATAGATAAGGTCACATTCTGCATTATTTTCTGATAGTAAATGACTCAGGATACAGGAGGCAAACTGCTGTTGAGTGTCTCGGTGTCTGTTTTCCTGGTACTGGGGACAGGCCCAGGGTTCAGGTGCTCAGGGGTAGGCAGGTGCTCTGGCAGAGCCCAGAGGTGCCCATGGAAGGACTGAGTGCCGGCAGAGTAGCAGTCAGCAGCAGTGCTTGCTATTGCTTCAGATCCTTTTATTTTGCTTCTTGCATTTGTGTGCATAGTTGGGGACTGAAAACAGAAGGGAAGATAAAAACCAGATGAATGGTTGACAGAACGGGTGCTGCAAGGGGAGGAAGAAGCCGTGAAGGCTGCAGAAAGCTGGTCAAGCAGGGTGCGGAGAATCATTTTCCCATTTCCAGACTCAGTGGGGAGGTTAGGCCCCCTTTCATTTCCATAAACCTCTATGAGTGAGGAATATTACATTTCATACTTTCCCTAAGCTACTTGAAAAGAGACAATGTTTTCTTTAGCTATAAAACTGCATTGTTAAAGAAGGCTAGATTACAAATTAAATTAAAAACATATCTTCTAAATTCTGCTACTCCTTATGGATAGCCATTGTTACCATCCTCACCTAATAGAGAAAATATGTTATTTGAACCTTTGAATAATAAAGTTTTTTCTTTATAGGTCTTGGGCATTACCTCCTTTTAGAATTTGTGAATGTATGGATGTTTGTGTATTTCTAAATAATTTTCATGGGGCTGGGGATTTAGCTCAAGTGGTACCCTCCAACCTTGGATGCACAAGGGCCCAAGTTCAATGCATGAGGGCCTGAGTTCAATCCCTGGTACCGCAAAACAAACAAACAAACAAAAAAACATTTAATTGCTCTTTGGATGCAAAGAACAGATGATTCTGATACATAAAAATAACTTTAAAATCAATTTGTAAGGGCAACTGTTTCCCAGTGTTCATTGCTTGTCTTTTAAGTTAGTGCTTTATTTTATAAGTAGGAAATCAATATTTCCTTCTGTGGCTATTGTCTTCTGTTTCATGTTAAATCTTGTTTTAGGAAAACAGGATAAACATGAAGCAGTCATTCCCTATGCTCTACTCTTTGAATCTTGGAGGTGCCACTTTCTATCTCTAAGGATTCAGCTGTTTTGTATATTTCATATCAATGGAACCTTACAACATGCAGGCTTTAATGTTTGGTGTCTTTTACACCACATACATTTTAAAATCCATCCATGTTGTGGCATGTCTCAGTATGTTACTCCTTTCTGTGGTTAAATAATATTCATTGGTAGGGAGGCACCATGTTTCATTTATCTATTCACTAGCTGATAGAAACATGGTTTTTGCCATTGTGAATACTGCTGCTACAAACATTTGTGTACAGAGTTTTGTTTGAGTGTTTTCTCTCAGTTCCTTCAGGTACACAACCAGGGGTGGATTTGCTGGGTCATGCAGTAGTTTGATACTGACTTTTCTAAAGATCCTCCAAGATGTCTTTCACAGTGACTATGCCATAATACATTCTTAGTAGGAATAGATGAGGTTTTAATGACTCCACATTTTCTGTAATGCAAATAATTTTATGTTGCTCATTTTATTGATTTTCATTGCAGCTGCCCTACTGGATGTCAGGTGGAACTCATTGTTGTCCTAATTTGCATTTTCTTACTGATTAATGAGAATGAAAATTTTTTGTGAGGTTGTTAGCCATTTTTATAAAATTTGGAGAAATTTTTATTAAGTTTGTGTTCAAACTATTTATATTTGTCTATACTTTGTTTTATTTTAATCTACTTTTAATACTAGCACCAGTTTTAAAAAACGATATTTTTATTTTTCAGTATATTAGAAAAATTTAAGTAACTCATCCTAAATATCAGCTGCTTTATGATGAATTGGCCTGGCTTCCACACTTATTTTTGTTTTGTTTTGTTTTGTTTTGAGACAGGGTCTCACTTTGTAGTTCAGGCTGGCCCTGAGCTCACTATGTAGCCCAGGGAAGCCTCGAACTCAGCAATCCTCCTGTCTCTGCCTTCTAAGTGCTGGGATGATAGGCGTGAGCCACCATGCCCAGCACTGTGGTATGTGGTATTGATGGCTGGTGGGCGTGAGTCACCATGCCCAGCATTGTATGTGCTGACCAGGGATCAGACTCAGTACCTTGTGCTTGCAAGGCAGGCGCTGGAACCACTGAGCTAAATCTCCAGCCCCCACATGTTTTTCTTAATATTCCGTTGATTACTCTTTCATTTAATTTTTCTATTCTTATTTCTGTTCTCAACTGTGGGCAGTTTTCCCACGCATGCATAGTTCAAGGGTCAGCCTGAGATTTGTGAGGCTTTATGTACTACACGTGGGATTTCCCTTCTGGCTTTATTTCCAGGAGAGTTCTGTCCTCTGGTTCTTTAGGCAAGAAAAACTGTGTGTTCACTCTGAGTTCTAGCCACTTTCCATGGCATGAAATGTGGTGCTGGTGGGCTGGTATTTTAGGGCTAGCTCTTCGCGCCATGGAATTTCCTCAAGAATTTGCCTGTCTTGGTTGCTCTCCAGGGTCTTCATAGTGGATGTTTAAAATAAATATTCCAGAATGTATTGGTGTTATTTGAGGTGGAGGATGTTTTCAGAGATGTTTTTGGCCATACTGGAGTGGGAAACCTTACTAGAGCTTAGATTCAAATTGTTATTTTTTCCTCCTGAGATTCATGTCTACATTTTCTGAAATTATTTCTACTGTTAAAATTCCATGAGAATATACTCTATGCCCATTTTACTAAGCATTGTATTTGCAGAGTACAACAGTAAATTTCACATAATGAGAAATTAATAAAATTTGCTAAACGGTGAAGAAAATAAGTTTCACAATCATGTGATAAGCAATGGATAATTATGTAGATATGACATTTTGTTTTTATTGGGTTTGTAATTTCTTTTTTTTTGAGACAGAGTCTCGCTTTGTAGTTCAGGCTGGCCCTGAGCTCACTATGTAGCCCAGGCAAGCCTGGAACTCAGCAATCCTCCTGCCTCTGCCTCCCGAGTTGTAATTTCTTTTTGATCTATTCTTCCTACCCTAACGCTTATTAGTTTAATTGACTTCTAGATCTGTTAAAGTGTGAAGTTAGATTTTAAGGGAAGAGTAAGGAGAAAACTTGCTTTCAAACTCAGTGTTTGCAAATTTATTTTTCTTGGTTGTTAGGTTTGTTGGTAGTGAATTCTTGCAGTCAAATCCTATTCCCTTAAAGACTTTATCAATACTTGACCTATTTTCTTCCTTTAGTTCCACAAAGAAGAAATCTGATTTCAATACAATGGTCTTTCTTTCTGAATGATTACTTGTAGGATTATATTTGAAATTTGTTTTGGTGGGGAAATTCTTTTGTTACTCTTTGTTTGCAGTAAGGTCATCCTTTCAATCTGATTTTGTTTCTTTCTTGCTCAAGAGTCTTCTGTTTTTCCTCTTGTTAGTCTGCTTCTCTTGTATTTAACCTTATGAAATGCTTATTATGAGGCTATCAAAGCTCTTTGACTTATTATTCATGATTCTTAACTTTTCATGGATCATATTTGTCTTTTTATTCTTTTCTACCAGTAGTTCTTTAAAAATTGCCTGGGGTGGGCCAGAGATTTTACTCAGTGGTTTTGGCGTCTACCTCGCAACTGCAAGGTCCTGAGTTCAATACCCGGTTACCACATACAATGCTGGGCGTGGTGACTCACGCCCACCAGCCATCAATACCACATACCACAGTGCCAGGCGTGGTGGCTCATGCCTGTAATCCCAGCACTCGGGAGGCAGAGACAGGAGGATTGCTGAGTTCGAGGCTTCCCTGGGCTAAATAGTGAGCTCAGGGCCAGCCTGAACTACAAAGTGAGACCCTGTCTCAAAAAAAAAAAAAAAATTGCCTGGGGAAATTTGGTGCCTGATTTTTATTGCATTTTTCCCTCCCATAAGTTGGTTGGTACATTATAGGTATACATGATGATCTCATTCACCACTGGGAATTTGTACCTGATGCAAGATGTATATGGTACATCTTGGTTCCTGGCTATCGCATTCTTTGTGCATTGGAATGTGGTGATGGTACTTTTCCTCTGGTGTGTAGCTGGAAACTTCATGGTTTTGCTGAACAGCTTCTTTCTAGAAGTGGTATGCAGTCCCCAGCCTCCATGCATCACACACAAGTGTGGAGCAACTGTGACTCCTTTTGCTGCTCAGAGAACAGCCTGGACTGAGTCTTGTCCCCCAAAGACCTTGGCAGCTACCATGTTACATGTCAAAGAACTTTCCATGATTCAAGTGCTTCCCTGTCCCCATCTCTGACCTTCTAACCTCTGCTCCTTCTTGGTCAAAGTTGGCGGGCTCATGGGAGGGTTCTAATTTGATGATTCCAATGAGAATTTGAGCAGGAAGACAGGAAAATGTGAAGTTCTCTCACTTTCTTAAACCAAAGAGGTTATCATTACTTTAAAATTTGTATTTCTTAATAACAGCCTATATAAATTGTAAATCTGGGTTTAAATTGGAAAATTAATGTAGTGTGAAATTTGTGAACTTTCACTCATTTTAAGATAGTGAAATTAATAATATAACCAATTATTATTGAGTTGAGTTTCAAAAGTGTACTGGTGAGAATTTTTAGTGCTCAGGCAGACATAATTGTTTTTCTTTCTTTTATTCTTTTTTGGTGCTGGAGAACCTAACCTAGGTCCTCGTGAATGACAGGCAAACATTACCCCCCTGAGCTATACTCCTTCCCCCAGTACCTTTCTTAAAACTGGGTTACAGTGTCATGATTTCATTCAAACAGAGTAAAAAAGTTCTTTTTTCCTTTTTTTCTTATGCCTTCAGTACCCCTTGGTTGGTTCCACAGTTTTAACACTTAAAAACAAGAACAGAAGATGTGAAGATCAACTTTCCTATTTCTGTTCTTCTGCCCTGAGGTTTGTCTAGGTTAAGCTACATGGTTACAATGCAAAACCAGTCTGATTTTTTAGCCAGTTTCAGATTGTTGTAGATAGCCTTTGGAAGCCATTTTAAATAGGTCTGTAAAGATGAACAAATAACTTGTTTTACCTAGATCAATGCCCTCATCTCAACTGTCCCTTTTGAGTAAAACTGACATTAAAATATCTTACTGTTACTTGAGGTGTGACACTTTCCTCGTGGAATTCTTGGTTTACTTCACTTAGGTTCCCAAAACTCAAGTTCAGACCAGTTCAACTCATCGAGATCATTTATCTGCTAAATAGTATGAAGAGATAAGCAGCAGTCAGGTACAGTTAATGCTGCTCAGTGATTTCTGAATGACTTCTGGTGCTTTTGGATGGTAAACGTCACAGCACTCAAGGAGTTCTCAGGGTTTCTCAGCTACCCACTGCCCAGGCCAGAGCACAGGTTTCAGCTTGGAGGATGACGGTCTCTCCTTTGGAGAGATGGACTGACTTTTCCTTACTGAAGATCACTATGACCTGTGGGAAAGAGCTGAAAGCTATTGTTGGGTCAAGGGAAAAGTCTAGCTTTAGTTTTCTCCTTTCAGTGATGGACCTGTACTGCCCCAAACAGGCAAAACATTAATGCACTATCATCATTAGCACACTAAGTACAAGTAAATACCATATACTAAATAATACATTGATAATTAAAATCAGAGCACTCGTATGTGAGTGCTAATTAAGTTACTAGACATTTTTTCCTCTTCAAGCAAGTCCAGTCTTTCATAAATAAAGTGCCAAACCTTCACAAAATGTAGACATGGATATGTGGCTTCCTTCAGAAGAATGTTACTGTAGCACATTATCCTTATTCAAACCTGTTCTGTTTTCCTTGGAGGAATTACAATTCTGAAATTCTCGATTTGGATTTGCCTATTTATATTTGTGGTATTCTCAGTGAAACCTATTCTTTTTATTCTTGCTTGCATCTCTTTAACTGTGGATAAAGTAGAACATCTGACTACTCACAGGCAGCTCTGCTTGTTTGGGGGCGGCCTCATGTGCCCACTGAACATGGAGTTCCCGAGTGGTGTAGCCAGGGGCATGTGTTTCCACTTTGTCTCCTCCAGTGCCTCGTACGCTACTTGGAAAGGTGCAGGGAAAATGCGGCTCATCCTCTGGATTCACAGATGAAATTAGTCAATGAAACAATATCCTTATGCTGATGGTTATTAAGTACATATGGATGTCACGTAAAGCTTTTATGGCTTTTATTTTTTAAATGGTGTACTTTTTAAAAACAGTTGTAAATTTTTTGAACTATACTAAATGCAATTATGATGGTGATTTTAGATTTAAGGCTGCTTCTTAGCAGTTTTGTTTCATAGTAAGGGACTTAATTAATTAAAAAAACCACATATGTGTCTTCTACTATGTGCCAGTCTGGGCTCAAAGTGCTTTACAGATGCTCACACATGGAAATCTCATATGTCTTCCCTTCAGATGTGGAAAAGATTTACAGTATATGTTTGGGAGACGCAATCATGGAACACTTGACACTTCGCATTTAGCATTAGGAGCAGTTGCAAAGCATGGTTAGCCACATTTTACATCTGAAATTGCACTTAGTTATAGTCATCTACCATTTAATCATAGTCAAAATTCTTAAACTGTAAACTAACATTCTTCTGCTGCGATATGAAGAAAATGCAACCATATGAAGTTGATGATTTGTGGAGAAAGGTAAATTGATCAAAATGAGGATTTTTTGTACTCTTGTGAGTGCTGATATAGGCTTGACTGAGGGTCCTCTTCAAAAAAACTCGCTAGAAAAGCTGCCTATTCAGAAAATAATTTTTCCTCTCTTCTCCCTCCCAGAATTTTGATAATTTCCTTGGTTTCCTACATTCATCTGTCCCCAACCTAAGTTGGTCCTGATTTATATTTGCAAATTTAAAACTTCCAAATTAAGAGTAGGCAGCTCAGCTAATTGTCAGTGAGTATTGAAATCAGTGCTGATTTTATTCCCATCCCGCTTCAAGAGGTGACTTTACTCTTCTGTCACCAGAAGGCTAAAACACCATGCAAAGGAGAGAAATGATGGCTGCGTGTTTCAGGGAGCTGCCAGGCTGCGCTTAAAACCAGAGGATGTCATGCGGTGCCCTTTTCAGAATTTTGGCTACAACAAAGCAAACTTGTATCTTGACGATATGCTCATTTCTTCTGTGCAGCCTGTTTTTCATCCTGTGTCTTGCAAAATTTGATGGTTCTACTAATAGTACATTGCAGTTTGCATCCATACCCAGGTATATTTGTGGATGGATGATACCGTAGTCTTTGATCTTTAGAGAAACCCAAATGTATGGCCTTGATGAGAATCACTATTACAAATTAAAACCTATAAATGTGACTGCTAATCCTGTTGCATCAACTTCATTGGATTAAGAAACACTGAGCAGATTCGTTGAATGACCTCCTGGGGGAGTCAGGGTGGGTCGTGCAGGTGCAGCCCTGGTACCATGGATGATCCTTTGCCTGTCGCTCTCCTGGCCTCTGTCCCCGCTCTGCTTCCTGGTACTGTGAGCTGAGCGGCTCTGCCCTCCAGGCTTTTCTGCTGTGAGATTCCTGCCTGGAGCATGCTGACCATGGTTGAAGTTTCCTGGAACTGTGAGCTAAATGAAACCTGCCCTCTCAATCATGGGTGTCAGGTATTGCGTCTCGGTGACGGGAAAGTGGCTGGTACAACAAACATAATCAACTCGGAAGTATTCACATACATATTCAGCAAACATCTGTCTCGGTGCATCCCGTCTTTCAGACGGTCGCGTGGTGCTGGGATGATGGTGTGGACCAGACCAGCAGCATCTCTTCTGTCATGTTGCATTCTTCCGCAGGCGGTGCTTGCAGAGGCGGGTGGAACAGACGACAAGGAAACAACGCACAGGCTGATTTGCAAGAGTGGTGGGCAGTGTGATAGGAGCTTGGGATGGGGGCGGTCTGAGGTGGGCGGGGCTGGCCTCATGCTGAGCTCAGGCCCGCACTTCCCGAGGGAGCCAGTCATGGCAAGACTGTGGGGCAGACGGTCAGGTGGAAGAAGGAGCCAGCACAGAAGCCCAGCGGCGGGCTGAGCCGCGGAGTGCGCTCAGGGCCACGGCCAGAAGCAAGGACAGCTCAGGTGAAAGCGGTAGCATCAGAAGACACGGGAGGCAGCAGCCTGGCTGTGACCTTGTAAGCAGTGGAAGTTTGCATGCAAAGCGGCTTGGAAGGAACTGGAGAGTTTCTTAACCAAGGGTGACACGGTCTGATGGGTGATTTTAAAAGACCCCTTTGGGGGGAGAATAGAATCTAAGGGACGGGGGTAGGCAGAAAGTTGACTTACTTTCTTGGAAATTTCCTTTTATGGATAAACAATAAATAAATTACTTTTCTTGAACTTTTATTGGGAAGGAAGGCAAATAATACATCGCTGT
The DNA here is from genome assembly GCA_004025085.1 of Thryonomys swinderianus. NCBI lineage: Eukaryota > Metazoa > Chordata > Mammalia > Rodentia > Thryonomyidae > Thryonomys > Thryonomys swinderianus. Next base: position 25,664 of record PVIC010000665.1, on the reverse strand, counting down.
GAAATAAAAATTTAGTTTGTAAGTAACGTAAGAAACATTTGCAAAATAATCTTCCAAAAGGCTTAAAATACAATTACATTTTGTGGCAAAACATTAGAGGAACTGTAACAATTTGGTTCATATCTCAATATATCTTCTCTGCTAGTTTAGCTCAGGGCATTTTAATGAGCATTTTTCATTAGAATATGTAGTTGTAAATCTGTATTTTGCTTTTATTTGAGATGGAATTACTTGGCTCACTTTCAACTCCTTTATTATTATTTTGCTTATAGTTTGCACGGCTATTTCTACACAAAAAATAAGAACTCCATGTTTTAGTTAGAAAAAGTGTGGTGTTTCTTGACGCCAACAAAACTAGCCTGGAGGTTCTTTAGTAATCAGTACAAAAGAGAAATTTTCCACCATTACTCCACTTGTGATTATGGCACAAAGGGCACAGATAGGCATCAGTTTATAGAGCGGTGTGTATTACATGGCAGACGGACCGCAGGCTAGTTAGGCTACTAGCCTAGGACGTGGTTAGACAGACCTGGTTTCAGGTTTGGTCAAGGCTTGACTCTGGCATAAAAAAGTCATCTTTTGGGATTTGAGATTTCTCTCAGTGGTAGAATAGCTGCATAGCAATACTGAGCACTATACACTTCCCTCCAAAACAACTTCCAAGTTTTTCGTTTTTTATTTTAATACCACAGTTCTTACCATTTAACTGGTGTAACACACAAATAGGATATATTTTATTTTGCAGCGTTTTTCTACAAAGACTTTAATATTTTAAAATTTGAGCTCCCTTCTGAAACAAGTCTGGGGAGAAAAAAAACCAGGTTGTTTTACCATTATTAGTTAATTAGCTGCAGCAAATTCTGATGTAAGAAGAAGCTATGATTCATGAGTCAAGGTGTTTAACTATTTTTCAGCTTCTTTTCCTAGAAAAAAAGAATCAGATTCATTCCTAGTAAGTGAATTCCCAATGAGCGAATTCCCAGGATTTCTTGACTTGGATAAGGGATTGGGTTTACTACTTGGGTTCTGCATTCGCCTTGAAGTATTTATCAGGCACCTATCTAGGCAGAGATTTCTCGTTTTATGTTATGTATATCAATGAGCAACATCATTAGTGGTGACTCCCCAACATGTAACTACCCTGAAACTACCTCCATGAGACCTAAAAGCCAATCTCCTTAGTTCATACTTGAACTCCTACTTCTAATTAGATGGGCTTCTGTATCCTGTTGTAGGTTTCACTACCTGAGTTTGAACATGCTAGCCCCGTGTCCTTTGTTAAATTGTTAAGAAGGTGTGCAAGAGGGTCAGTTTTGTCCCTCACAAAAGGTGGATACTAATCGACTGTAATACTATTTTAACCGGGTTATATGAGTTTTCACATGACATGTAGGAAGTACCCAATAGAAGATGCTACGTGACTATGACCAGTGCTGTCAATGACTCTATATGGCATGGTAATAAAACTCAGTGATAACTTGGAAAACATTTGTTGAACGCTCACCATGGGCATCTGACCATGTGCTACTTGCGTATGTACATAAGATCAAATTGAAGTCCTACGCATGGAGCAAATTGTGATTTCTTTAGGGAGGCACAAATAGGACCAGCTCTGTTACAAAAGAACCTGTGAGTCAGTGTCTGTGACCTTCCAAAGAGCACCTTGGCTGAGGAGCTGCATCTATCATTAGTCTCTGCCAAGTTCTTGACCAAAGCCTTGAATTGGAGCTCATTGTGGTCTCTGGGGGTCTTTGGTTTTAGTGGGATGAGTTCTTATCTTCTAGTTATGTTACTGGGTCCTTGAGTAGTAATGCAATTCTTGTCTTTCGATTTAAACGTGCATTTATAGACCTTTTCTCCTTTTTTTAAAAGAGTTAAATGACCTCATCCTTTCCTCACTCTTATTTCTTTCCCATAAACCTGTAGTACATGCCAGGATAGGTTCATACCAATTCTTCTCTTTTTATGTTATGCTCCTTAGTATAAATATGTTTAATAAGGTCAATTTTTCTGTAACATGCCAAGCAAGTACCATTTTGTACTTTTGTAGTTCAGGTAGAGAAAAGTTTTGAATTTCATATCTGCCACTGGTTAACCAACTGGAGAAACTTGGAAGTTAGTCCAGATCATTTTTTTAATTTTTATTTACCTGAATTCAAAAGGGTCATATCTTTTTATTGTCTCTTGCTTATTTCTAGGACAAATCATATTGTTTTATGTGCGGCCAGTTTTGTGGTATTATTTGCAAAACCTTTCAATAATAAAATGTCTTCCACATAACTCCACAGGAAGGGCTTGGCATTTTGGTACTGTAAATAATACCACAGAATTTGGTGGCTTGGTGGAAAAAATAACAAAGGATTAATACACTGGAAAAAGTGTAGTGGAGCTTGAGCTGAAGTTTACAGTCCTAAAAGAAAGACATTTCCTGAGTATTTGCTGACAGTCTCCTCAGGGCAGGGAGACGATAATGGTGGTCACTTCAGATGCATTTCTGGGATGGTTTAGACCTTTATTAGTAATATAGTGACTCACTGATGCATTTGTGTGGTGATTTGCCTTTAGTTTGGGGTTGGTCATACAGGATGTAGAAGCTTGGCTCCTTTGTCTATCTCGAATATGTTCATGAAGTGAGAATTATCTGACGCCTTCCACAGCTTTTCAAGTTTGTTTGCAAGCCACTCTGGTAAACTGTGTCAAGGTCTCTATTAAATATGTTGATATGCTTTCATTGCTACCCATGATTACTCCTTAGGGTCTGAGAGTCAAGTTCTATGAGGGATTTTCAACTTTTTAATTTGTAGGCAGTTTGTGGCACAGTCCCCAGAGTTTTCTCATGTTGGTACAATTCTTAGTTCACACAGAGAGAAGCTCTTACAGCCTTATCCTCTTCCTCAGGCAGGATATAATGGTCAGTATGTAGGTCTTATAGACCAGTTGCCCTCTCCTCCTTTCCCACTCTCCAATGCAGTAGACATGTGCTTCTCCCATCCACACAGCTGTGGCTTCTGTCCTTTTCAGCATCTCTTAAACGAGATGTCTTGCCTTCTAGATGCAATTGTGCTGTTACACAGTTGCGTGCTGTTCTCACCTGACTCCAGGAAAAGTAGTTATTAAAATGATGCATGGAAAAAGGAGAAGGCTAATGTTTGTCTCTTCCCACAGTTTTTTATTTATTTCTTTTTTTTGAAACAGGGTTTCGCTTTGTAGTTCAGGCTGGCCCTGAGCTCACTATGTAGCCCAGGCAAGCCTCGAACTCAGCAATCCTCCTGCCTCTGCCTCCTGAGTGCTGGGATTACAGGCGTGAGCCACCACGCCCAGGACTGTGTTATGTGGTATTGATGGTTGGTGGGCATGAGTCACCACGCCCAGCATAGTATGTGGTTACTGGGATTGAACTCAGGGCCTTGCACTTGCGAGGCAGGCGCTGGAACCACTGAGCTAAATCTCCGGCCCTTCCCATAGTTTTTTTTTTTGTTTTTGTTTTTTCCTTTTTTTTGAGACAGGGTCTCGCTTTGTAGTTCAGGCTGGCTCTGAGCTCACTATGTAGTCCAGGCAAGCCTGGAACTCAGCAATCCTCCTGCCTCTGCCTCCTGAGTGCTGGGATTACAGGCATGAGCCACCATGCCCGGCTTCCCATAGTTTTAAGAAGAGAAGTATAATAGTCAACGGGTAGCTATAAGGTGCAAGATTCTTATTCAACCGATATATCCCAGTGTGGCTAAGTTACTTGTTTATTGCCTTTGTCCCATTAGGACTGATGGGTGTCAATGCTATCTCTGTTTTAAATATGAACACCGACATTGTATATTGTTATGAAAAAGTAGCATGTTCATTATGTGAGATTTGAAAATAAAGAAATTAAAAGTCTAAGTCCTTTGCAGTTCCAATATCTTTCTTAATGAGATAAATTTCTAGGTCATTTATAACATGTTTGATATTTTGAAAGGTATTTATATACTATTGTTGGTATTGTTATCCTAGAGAAGTGCTTTGACTTCTTAACTGGGTCATTTGTGTGTTTAGATATACATAATGGTCTCATTTATAATGGAATTTGTACCTGTACTTTATGTTTTTTCATTCTTTCTTCCCCCTCCCCCTCTCTCTCTTCAACCCCTCTTTCCATCATTATTTATAAAAGCTTTGTTTCCACGTATTCTTCTGTTATATTTTTCTTGTCCCTTCCTTCCTTTCCCCCACTTCTCTCCCTCATCTCCCTTCCCGTCAGAATGGTTTCCTCCCATTTCCCAATAATTCATTTTTTCCCTCACAGTATAGGCCAGGATGATGGTGCCATGTTACTATGTTAGGTAGCAAGAGGAACAGCAGCCACACTGATTCCAGATTTTCAAATGCATCTACATTTTCTCCTTTAAGCACAATGATAGTTGCAGATTTTTGATCATATTTTCATTAACTTCCCTGAGTTTTGCTTATAAAGATCCTATTTGTTTTCTATTACTATGTAATAAATTCCTACAAGCCCAGCAGCATGAAACAGCTTTGCATTATCTGACAGTTCCACAAGTCAGGAGTCTGGGTGGGTTTAACTGTGCTCTCTGCTCAGGGCCCCATAACGCTGAGATCAGGGTGGGAGTAGGGCTGGGCTTTTACTTGGAGGCTGAGGTTCTGGGGCCACCATTTTTCTGAATGCCTGTCATTCTGGGTGCTGAACTCTGCCAGTGAAGAGCTTTCATCTGTGGCTTGTCTGGACAAACCACAGAATGTGTGGTGAATCATTCTTACACGGCAATCTCTCTGCTTCTCAGGCGACCAGCTGGAGAATTTACTCTGCTTTTAAAGGTGGCTGTGTGATTTGATCAGGTCCACTTGGTAATCTCATTCTCGCGGGGTCAGGACTGCCAGACAGTACAGTTGTGGGAGTTTTATCTCATCCTATTCTCAGGTTCAAGGAATCAGATGGGAAGTCTTTGTACAGTTACTTTAGGAATTTTGTCTACTACAAGTGTTTACCCACCTCTTTTCAGTCTTGTTACATTTATATTTATATTCTTTTACGTTTTTCTCAAGCATTTTGCTATAGCTTGAATCACCCCTAGAAATCTGGGTGTTAAATGTTAGACTCCAGCCTGTTGTGCTGTTGGAAGGTGCTGGAGTTTTAGGAAGTGGGACCCGGTGGCAGGAAGCTAGTCTGCTGAAAATGCTCCTGAGTGGAGTATCAGACTGCTGACCCTACATATTCCCCTTTGCTTCCTGACTACCCTGGCTTGAGCAGCTGCCTCTGCCACAGACTTCCACCATGTTGCACTGTGCTGCCACGGGTCCCAAAGTGAAGGGGTTAAGCAACTGTGCACTGAAACCTGTGAAGCTAGAGCCAAAAGAAACCTTTCCTTAGTATAATTTGGTTAGCTCAGGTATTTTGTCTTGGCAATGTAAAGCTAACAGATATATACATGTATGTGAATGGTTCTATTAATAATTTTACACTAGAAGTTGATTATCACTACTGTTGGAAGACAGACAAGTTAAGTTCATTTTCTGTCCTTTTCCTTGTCATTGAACTAAAGATATTGGTGGTACTTATTGAAGAAAGTATGTAGTAATTATGGAATAAGTTTTAGTGACCATAATAATTCTTATTTTAATCAAATGGAAATAGTAATATTTTATATTCCTTATAGGGCATTATAAAAATGTTCTCTTGCCTGTAGTCATTCTTAGGCCACATCATTTTGAGAGCTGCAAATTAGTTCACTGTGAAGTTGTTCTATAATGTATTCTAACAAATTCCTGATTGTTGAAAGTGGCTTCATACTTTTTTTATGCTAGAAACAATACTGAAATGAACATCCTCTGGAGTTTTATACATTAATCTTATTTAATTCTTTATAATAAATTCATGGACATGGATAGTTTCAAGGGGAATTATTTTATGAAGACTTGTGATGTATTTTGCCAAATTGTTTTACAGAAAGATTAAAGAAATTTGTATCTTCCTTCCTCCCTGAAATCTCACTTACTTTCAAAAGTACTTTATGTGCTATAGAATAATGTCAGTAGAGAATGAGTCTGAAATGGTTGGTTACAATGCAGATCTCCTGGGAACGTTACCAACAGAAGTCTGAGTAATTGCACATATGGCTCTAAAGTTTTTAGGGAAAGGAAAATGTGAAAGACAAGTATGAATACCTTTGGCCTTACCAGACTTTACCACAGGCCACAGATTTCAGCCACAGTGGGAGAAGATACAATTCATTTTTACCAACTATGGGTTTGGATAAGGCAAAATGCTTCAAAAAGATGGTAGAGCAAAATTTGGAAAACTAGTTTTTTTTCACAAAAGATATCAACCTAACAACGGAAAGAGGTGTTATTAAAAACTATAGTATAAAACATTCTTTTCCTCCAAGGAAAAGATATTTTAATGAAACAATGGAATATGCTTCAGAATAATTGAAGAAGAAATAGTGCTTAGCAACTGATGAGAAAGAACCTGATGGAAGATAGCCATTGTTCCAAAGGAGAGATTTGGAACTGAACTTTGTTTTGCACTTAGTATCATAAGCCATGAGATAACGTGCCTATTCCCAGTGCTGGAAATTACATGAGAGAGAATTTGGTCAGATTTCTGCAAGAAGGTTGTTATCTACAGAATACTAGGTTATATTTTGATTTATACTGAGGAATATAAGTTTCAATTTGCTACTGAAGAAAAACTAAAAGAGTTACTACATAATGTCAAAGAATTTAGTTCAAGGAGAGAAAAACAAAAATAAACAAAGCTCAATCTGTCTTTTCTTTACGATCAAATAGACTGATTCAAGTACCATAATGAAATGAAAGTATTTTGAATTAAATTGACTGAATAATTAGCAGGGGATTTTTTTTCTTAAAGTGTATATTGATTTCATTTAAAATAATAGTTATATTATTCTTTTGGTTTAGTAATCCTGGCCCAGCATTTGCCTATCCATGTGTCCTGTTGCCACAATTTGTTTTAAAGAGGATCTAATGGTACTTATTCACAGCATTGCTAACATCCTTTGCCTGTGATGTGCAGGCAGAGGGTAGATTTTTCCCCCTTTTCCTTGAGACAGTATCATGCTGTGTTCCCCCGGCTGGTCTCAAACTCCCACACTCAACTCGTCCTCCCTCCTCAGTTTCCCAAATGCTGAAACTACAGGTGAACCACACTACCTGCGTTAGGTTAGCAAACATTTGCGGGGATCTTTATTTTAAAGGACACACTCATTTCATTAAAAATTCTCATTCAGTGATACATTGTTGTTAAAATGCTTCAGGAAATCTTTCCAACCTGCAGTAACAACAAAACAATTGGGATAGCTGGATATTTCTTTCGGGAAAAGCATAATGTGTTTCAAGACAGGTGGTTTGTTGAAACACCTTTCTGAGACAGTTTGTTTTTGCCATAAAAAAGTGTTGTAAGCACTCAACGAGCCTCCAATAATGTTACTTTCAATGAGCTGTTTTCTCTTCAATTTATAGGTGAGATGCTAGTAATTACTTTCATCTATTTTAGATTAAGGTGATGAATATGTCATTGCTAACACTTAGAACATATCCAATAGTTTTAGTCTAATTGTGGGTTTAGTGGTGATAATCATAACTGGAAAGAGTAGCGATTGTCAATGTTATTAAAAATGTAAAATAAATGCCTCAAATTTCTTATATATAGGCAGGGCATATATATAGGCAGGGCATATATAGATATACACACATATATGTATATATATATATATGCTTATTTTAATTATTACAAAAGGATCTAAGTGATGGAATAAGGGAAAAGTTAGAGTAACATAAGTTTGAATTTAAAAATAATAAAAGCAACAAGGTCCAAAAGGATGAAACTAAAGGGTGAGAGGAAGTGTTCTACTGCAATAATAATCATGCCATTCATTGTAGATAGGAAGAAGGAAACAGAAGATACTGAGTATCATCTTATTCTATTGATTCACATCTCTTTGTTAATAATTTTTTTAAAGTACTTGTTCATTCTTGGATAGAGAGTCCATTTTGCCCTCTTACCATTTGACAGCCAGGCCTTGGATGAGATCCCTTGACATGTGGTCTCATCTTCCCTGGTTTACCACCCAGTTATGTCTATTGTTATAGGCATAAGAGATATGGAACAATACACTTCTTCACAGTGGTGCTTGATTTGAAAAGAAGATACTAGATGAATAGAAGATAGTCTCCCACTCTTCATTCTACGTATAACTTCCTCAAGTTGGTGTGAAACATTTAAAATATGCATTAAAATATTTGGGTTTGGGATTGTCTCATTCCAAAAGGAGGACCATAGTAGTCCATGGGTGGCAAACCTATGGCACGTGTGCTGCAGCAAACTCTTTGTTTCATTAAAAGGTTTGCCATCAGTGTTGTACTGTGTCCTACTTTCTTATTTCTGTATAGCTCTCAAAGTCTGTAGGCAGAGGCAGGAATGTGCTGTCAGCTGGGCCATTAACAAATCAAGCAGGAAGAATTACTCTTTCCAAGTATTTCTGTTCTGCAATACTGGTGTATATTTTGATGACAGGCAACATTTCACAGCTGTTCTACAGCTGTGATATAGGAAATATCATATATCTTTGTCCCCTTTTTTCTTGTAATATTTTGGTCTTATCTCTGAATCATTCATTATGTGCAAACTACTGTCTTAATTTTAATGCATATTCAATAAATGTGGAATGATTAAAGTACCATTGTCCTCTGTAATTAACAAGGTGGAAATTTGTATAACAGGTATGGAAAAAGTTCATATTTGAAAAGATAGATCCTGTCAGAGCCTCAACATTTCAGTTTTTTTAAAAGCATATTTTCCTAGAGTTTTATAAATATAACCTTTTTTGTCTTGAAGTTACTTACAGACATTGTTGTAAAGGTAAATATTCTACTCTTAGAAATGAAAGGCACAGAGGAAAAAATCCCCACAAAAACTTAATTTGAAAATAATCCCTTGAATTGAGTTGCAGTTAGTGTTTTATGTAGTATGCCTTTCTCAAATTTCCATTGAGGTTCATTTAAAATGAAATTTCTCATTTGCAAATATGCAAAGGTGCTACGTTATTTCACAATCAGAATCAATCTTTTTACACATGGTTTTTCTGTCAGCAGGTATCCAAGTAGGTATTTAATAGAGATTAGACTCTGAACACAAAAAACTCATGGGATGTTCTTTTGGGTAAGCCTCTGGATGAATCATTTTTTTTTTTTTTTTGAGACAGGGTCTCGCTCTGTAGTTCAGGCTGGCCCTGAGCTCACTATGTAGCCCAGACAAGCCGCCGCGAACTCAGCAATCCTCCTGTCTCTGCCTCCCGAGTGCTGGGATTACAGGCATGAGCCACCACGCACTGTGGTATGTGGTATTGATTGCTGATGGGCATGAGTCACCACACCCAGCATTCTATGTGGTCACTGGGATCAAACTCAGGACCTGGCGCTTGTGAGGCAGGCGCTGGAACCACTGAGCCAAATCTCTGGCCCGAATCATTTTTTTTTTTTTTTTGAGACAGGGTCTCGCTTTGCAGTTCAGGCTGGCCCTGAGCTCACTATGTAGCCCAGGCAAGCCTCAAACTCAGCAATCCTCCTGTCTCTGCCTCCCGAGTGCTGGGATTACAGGCATGAGCCACCACGCTGGCTGGATGAATCATTTTTATTATACAGTGAAACTGGGGTGTAATTAGATCATTATAATTGGTGCTATCATCTATGCTTATTTAAGTGACAGAATTAAATATTAATCTCTGGATGATAATTTTTTTGGGGAGGTACTGGGGATTGAACTTGGGCCCTTCTTCCAAGGTAGGTGCGGTACCACTTGAGCTAAATCCCCAGCCTGGATGACAAAGTTTTAAGGGACAATAACTTATAGGTCATCAAATTGTACTTCTATGCACATATTCATTTCTTGAGGAAATTGTCCTTGAATTAAAAAGGATGGTTTACTTCTTGGAATAGGTTGAACTATGCGTGATAACACTTATTTCAAAGACTATGTGAGGATCATGTATAAGTACCATGGACATTGTTCTTATGAAAGTAGGTGATGAGACTATCTTAAGATGTGTTTTGATAGCTAAGAAGTTGGACATTCTGCCAGAAAGGAACTTGAAATCCTTTGAAAAAAGTCTGGTAAAGAAAAATTCAACCTGCAGTACAATCACCATAAACTCAGTCAAGTCTGATTAACTAAATTGTTTATATGCTAGACATCAGGTTAGTTAAATGATTTGAACGGACCATCATACCACTTGTTGTTGTGCATGTCTCAGTTAGAATTATAATCATTAACCTAGATGAGCAATGATACTGTGCCAATAGAATACATCTTAGAAAATAGTATGCATTCTTCCAGTTCTGTGCGGGGTAGGCTTGGAAAATGGATGACGTATGTGTTTGATGAAGATCTGCACACAGCTGTCTGGAATGCAAGTTAGGTGGGCCCCTTGAATGTTGCTGAGGCTTACAATTATCATCAGGGTCTGGGCAAAAGGACTCCAAACCATTTTTTCTCTGTTTGTAGACATTCTTCTTTCTGGCCGCCATGCTCAGACATCTATCAGATTTATCAGAGCTAAGTTTACCAGGGAATTCTGTGGTATCCTCAGTAATCCACATGAGTTCGGATTCTTTAGTGAAGTAGTGTACTTTCATGAAATACTTGAGGGAAAAAAAGGTTTGAAAAAACAATGTATGATCAGTCAAAAATGACTCAGACACACACCAAAGGAGGTAGTCAAATCCTTTGTACTTCTGCTGTCTAATGTTAATCCGTGAGAGTATTGACATACACTCTGTGATTTTTTTCCTCAACGCAAAGATAACATTTTTTCCCCTAAACTGAGATTACCACATCAATACAACTTGACAATTTGTTGCTGAAAATGTTAACAATCACAAACACTGATGCCTGAATATTTTTTCATTATGGTAAATTACCATAGTTATTTCTTATCAATAATGCAGTTATGAATAACATGCTCCAGATATTTTTTGTCCAGAAATATTTCACCTATGTTTTTATTGGTGGATAAATAATCAGTGTCTGTCCATGCTGGCCTCTGGAGCAGTTGCTCTTCTTGGCTGGGGCTGGCAGCTAAAGGAGGAAGAGGGTGGCTACGAGTGCCTGGGCATCGCAGTGGTGTTCTGGAGGGAAGTTGTGTCCTGGGCTCCTGCAGCAGAGGACGCCATGTTTTTCATAGCTGGTGACCACTTCCTGTTTATAGGGAACAGAGAAGAGTCAGAGAAGTGCTCCGTTCTCAGTGTAACTGAGGTGCTTCCAGTTCGCCCATCCCTAGAACAAGCCCCGCAGTGGCAGACAATTACAGTGAGTGCCTTTGTACCCTTTGCACAGGGCACTCTCTTAGCTGGGGTGAGATACACAAGAATATACCGAGTCATGTTAGAAAATGCATTCATTTCATACTTATGAGGCAAGAGAAATACTCATCTTCAAACAAAAACTACTGTAGTAAACACGTTAAGAATTCTACAGTCTCTGCTTTGTTCATTGCAAATTCAATGCCTAGCACATTGCCTGGCATATAGCAGAAAATCAATATTCATTTGGTGAGTACAGAACAAACATAAAGTGGAAATATTTCTCAGTCTGACTGCCAATTAAATCTTGGCTCTGATTTCTTTGCAAGAGAGATGGCCCAAATGGGTGTATTTCTTCAAACCCACTGGCTAATTTAGGGATCTGTGGTACAAGAGTTTGTATCAGACCTGAGTGCTGTTGTTCAGGAAAGAGCATTTTTATTTATGATATTTAGCTGCAGAATACTTAGGCCTCTGGTTTAAGTCATTATTTCCCCAGGGAATGGACCCTGTGAGGCAAAAAATAAACACTTCCTGAAGGATTTGTCTCATCTGCAAAATCTTACTTCTTTTAAGTGGCAACAAATGGCTGTGGAATGTGGTAGATGTTGTATTAAAACTTTGAGAAATACTCAACACCTCAAAATATGAGACCCTTGCGATGGGTGGTCAGAAGTGTCTCTGCAGATTAGGTATTCTTCTCAAAATAGTCCCGAAAAATAAAAATAACATAATAGAACTCATCTCTGAATGTACTGAGTACATTTTGGGTGTCAGCTTTGTTCTTATTATTAGAAAAATAAAGAAAAACAAAAGATTCTCAACATGTAGTTACTATGTATTGTTGTGAATGATGAAATGGGACTTGGACAGGGAGACACCGCTGATTCATTCTGGTGACAAATGGGAAAATTTCCATGGGGTTAAACAATGATGACGTGGGGTGTGAGGGATGACTAGGAGATGCCAGGCAGAAAGGAGTATGAAACACTGAGTGATATGCAAGCCAAAGCTCAGGAAGCCCGTGGCACCTATGGACAAGTGAGGCCCTCGGCAGAGGTTGTGTGGAGCACAGGGCATTTGCAGAGAAAATGATGCTACCAAGACGGGTTTTCAGGTGCTTCACCAAGGAGCCAGCCGAGGAGACTGTACTTTGGTGTATTGACAATAAAAGTTTCAATAAATACAAGTGACCTTCTAACTAAAGATACTGGTGCAAATAAAGGCATCCTGAAAATGGTCTTGATTTTCTTTTCATGTGTAATTTAGATTTCATTATATCAGCTTTTAATCTTGGTAATGCACTCATTCAAATATCATTCAATGTTTCAGCCTAATGTTCTGTTCACTTTTACTTTGGCAAAATGTTTTCAAAGTCCTTTTATTCATCTTTTCTGCAACTATATGGAAGTGAAATATGGGCCTTGTGATTTGACTCATTTATTCTGTAATTGGGATCATTTCTGGAACTAGTTCCATGCAGCGATCTCTTTGCAATCATGAGGAATCAAGAAATGGACCCAGGAGATCCAGATGGACATTGTTATCTTTAAGTCATAATAGTAGTACAGAGGTGAGCTCATTTTTACAAAGTTCGCAGAGTTGCTTGCATATTTTGGGAATATTTTAGCTAACTGAGAGTGATAGATGTAGAAAGGGGATGTGAAATTAAAGACATCAGAACCATGGTAGGTAACAAGCAGAAAACTCTGCAGCTAGTGTTCCAGAACAATGTCATATGCAAATTAATATTAAATGTTCTAAATTACTTTGAAAAAGTTGTAACTTATTTACTATCTACTTATTTAACTATAGTTTGTCATTGAGAGATACATTTGTGGGTTGGCTTTGAGACTGTTATTTCCAGAGTTACTGATGGTAATGAGTTCTCCCTTGAGCCATTCTGTTTGTGGAGATCTAACTCACTGATGTTATCATTTCTGCCATTCTGGAGTCCATTTGAATTCAAAGGGTTTAAGTGTCTTTATCAGCAATTCTGGTCTTACTAATTTCTTTCTGCCAGTATTCGGCAAAATGACCTAATGGGGAAAAGCGGAATGAGTGTCATGCACACAGCAGGTTAGGTTACAGAACTGCATGCCGTAGAGCGCTGAAAACAAATCTGTACTCAGTCGGTTTCCCTCTCTTGTGTGTTGTCTAGGTAACAATGGCCAACATTGGGATCAATGCGAATGATTCTCTAGAGACCTGCGAAACAACGCTGTTCGCTCTCCGAATGGCAACATGGAATCAGATCCTAGATCCCTGGGTTTACATTCTTCTCCGGAAGGCCGTCCTAAAGAATCTCTACAAGCTCGCCCGGCGCTGTTGTGGGGTGCATGTTATCAGCTTACATATTTGGGAGCTGAGCTCCATTAAAAATTCCTTAAAGGTTGCTGCTATTTCGGAGTCACCAGTTGCAGAGAAAGGAAGCCAGCAAGCACCTAGTTTAGTAGGACAGTAAGTCAATGTAGGGCTAGAACAAAATTAAGAATAGTTCGGGCAGCTTGTCACTTAATAAAGATATGTAGTGTAACTGGAAAATTCAGACCTCGGCGTAGAGTTTGGGAATACATTTGTCAGATTCAGCTTTTCAAATTTGTTAAATTAGCTGTGTGACTGCACACCTTCCCTTTCTTTGGTCAACTGGATATAGAATGAGGTAACGCTATGAGACGCCAACAGATAATAATTTTGAACTTATCTGTGCGACTCATGCTTTTGGGATAAGTGGATCCGTTGAGGTCTGAGGCACTTGGTTGGCCTGCTTGCCAAAGCACGGCTTCGCGGTCCCCGCACAGGGAGATGGCCGGTGGGAGTCGCGCTCCGCAGCTCTTCCTTTCCACATAAACCAGGCTCAGCGAAAGAGAGCACTGTCCGGCTTGTTTGTTTGTTTGTTTTTGTCCTGGTCTGTTTAACCAGTTATTATGCAGCCTCAGTCAGTATGACAGTGTGGTCCTGACATCTGGGCTTCACCGTTGCTTGCAGTCTGGCTGACAGGTTTTCTCCTCTAGTAAACCTCTTTAAAACGAGCCCATTCTTGTCCTATTTGACAAATACAACTGCTGGCACTTATCAGAAGGAAGGTTGACTTTTGTTTGAAAGGCTTTTTTTGGCAAGTCATAGATTTGTAGTTTAAAAAGGTCTCCTTTTTCTCTGAAAGTTTTAGTGGAGTGATCCACAGTAATTTTAGAAAAATGAGAATTTTCTCTAGCACAGATATAGATGACTTGCATGATATCAGTTCCTACAAAGCCCTCCCATGAGCTGGGGATTTAGCTCAGTGGTTCTGGCACCTGTCTAACAAGTGCAAGGTTCCTGGTTCGATCCCCGGTAACTACATACAACAGTGCCAGGTGTGGTAATTCACGCCCACCAGCAGTCACTACCACACACCACACTTCTGGGTATGATGGCTCACTCCTGTTATCCCAGCACTCAGGAGGCAGAGGCAGGAGGATTGCTGAGTTTGAGGCTTGCCTGGGCTACATAGTGAGCTCAGGGCTAGCCTGAACTACAAAGCAAGACCCTGGCTCAAAAAAAAAAAGTCCTCTCATAAATAACACAAGGAATTTAAACCCCAGTGATATGCACAGGAGCATAGGCTAAAGATGTTTTCTGTGTCAGGATAAAAAGCTTCATCATATGTAATCTGCAGCAAGGGTGCTTCTGGTTACAAATATACACACGCACAGAAGTCAGAGAATTGTGTTGAATGCAGGTTGACTAAATCAGTAAGATGGCATCTTATAGTGCTCTGCTACCAGCGAGAAGGGGGAATGACTGGAAATTAACCATACATTTGGGATCATTTCAATTTTTAATCAGAAATTGAGGACAGTAGTGTCTTTCTGAGTTTTCCATTAATTCAGAATTTTCCTTTACTTGTGAGTACAGTGCTATGCACATTCCAATTCACTGAGTAAAACGTGTTAGGACACATTCAAAATGTCTGGGTCCCTTGGTGGGCAAAGTGGGAAGGTCTGCTTTATAGCAGTGAAACACATGTCTGTAAAACTTTCCCACTTTCATTGTGAGATCCGCTTAAAAATGAATTTCTCCTCTGAGACTGATTTCAGACTGCCAAGTTCTGAGTTGAACTAAACATAAACTATTATGTTCATTATTTATACTTTTAGGTGTTAGTTTACATTGGAATTGTTGACTTTGGGGAATTTTGGTCAATTCTCATTAATAAATTAAAAGAAATTAAGCAAGTAACAGTGAAGATTTAAAGCAATCACTGTTCAGTGAGTTTAAAGAAGAAACACATGTACATTGGCACATATCTTAAGAGCAGTGAGTGAGTAATCGCACAATTTTAGTTTACTCTCCTATAAATAGCACATAATAGATGCTAGACAAATACTTGTCAAATTGAGTTACAAACAGGAATTTCCTGGCGCACATTGGTCATGGAATTGCAAAGATTTTGCACATTTTTAATTTAAGGTGACAGTTACATGTTGATTATTGTAGTGTATATATGTATGTATATATGTATGCATGTGTGTGTATATAATGCGTATTTCTAAAACCAGCCATCTTAATTTGTGATTGCTGTTGGATTGCATGAACGTTCTCATGTGCCTCTAGAACACTTCAAGCCGAGAGCTTTCAGCTATCAGACCAGGTATTTATCTCCTGCAGCCCCTTCAGGGTCGTGGTGTTCCATGCAGTACAACGGAAAGAGACAAATCTCCATCCTTCTTCGTCACAGTAGATAAAAACCTGCAGTGAACTTTTCCACGTGCTTTGACTGGGGAGAGAGACTGAGAGCAAACTTGCCCACAGGCCACCAGCCTCTTCTCCGGGCTCCCGGTCCGACGGCAGAGGTGTCTGCCTGCTGCCACAGCGCCCTCGCAGCCAGTGTGTCTGCACTGACGAAATCTACTACCTGGGTGTAGCTTTAGAGCAATCGAAATGGTTTTAAAATGTTGTGAAATGCATAGAGTAGACATTGAAAGTTGACAAAGAATACTTAAAGAATATGTGATTATATTGTTTTATATTATATTGTTCCATAAAGAAAACAAAATCAAGGAAAGTGAACTTAACATCGTGCAAGTCTGACTTCATAGTTCTGATTGTTACTAAAATGCCGCTTACAGATTGCAGTTTACCTTACTGACCAGTAGAGGGAGCACCCGCCAGTCACTTCCATTAATGTTCCAATCGGTAACATCTGTTCTGACTTTTTGGAAGTGAATAGTATAAAACGCTTGGACAGGTTCACCATTTTGACTGAATGGAGCTCTGTTTTAAAGTTCATAGTTACTGAGATATAGTTATCTTCAGAGTCACTGAGTATCTCTGCATCAGGTGAAGTAGGGAGCATGCAGTTTTACACACTCTTGTGCCATCTAATTTTTGAGCTTATTCTAGGCAAACGCTAAACAAGTCAGGGCTTTTTTTTTTTTGGGGTGGGGGGTTCATTTTTTAAAAAGGTGATATAAAACTGCATGTGGGTTTTAGGATTATGAATACAAAGAGTGAGAATGATGACTCATCATTAGCTGTGGGTAGTCCAACAAGATCAGGCTTTTTATGATGCGCTCAATGAGGTGATAGAAATAGGCTCTTTAAAATGTTTTCCTGGAGATAGAGGACTGCTAAAGCTAAAGTGGGATGTTCCTAAACATCAGCACTCACACGTATGGATCTGTCTGTGTCCTGCTTACTCACATTTGGACCTCAAAAGATAGACCTGCTTTAGTTTTGTGTCTCCTTTGCGCTTAGAACCTAAGTAAGAGCGCTTGTTACACAGACGGGCGAGCTTTTGTGAAAACTGTTGCTAGCTTTGCCCGCACCGCCATTGCGCCAAAGGAACCTCCCAGCTCAAGTGTGAAGTCTGAGAACGTGTACTTTCTTGCTCCCTCCTCTGGGTGTTAGGATTTAGCCTCTGGTAAATAATGTTGGGCTTCAAATTGGCCTTGACACAATTTAGTAAAACGTGAAATGTATTCTTGCTATGTGAATGGATGTATTTTGTGCTCTTCTCTATATAAAAGATTAAACAGTGATATGTATATGTTGTTGCTTGCATGGGTAAGCAATTCATGTAATTTTAGTGCTTTGACTAGCTTGAGACACCAAATGATTTTATAATAAATGTGGACTAACATTTATCAAGAGTGTTTATTTCAGCAAGGTCTTATAAAATAAGAATCTAGAACCTGAACTCCTATTTTTATTTGCTGCAAGATGGAAAACATTTTGTTATGTATTTCCTGCCCAGACTTCTGTGACATCTACCTTGTTTTTACCTGTGCTTTGCCTACGCAGGTCATAATGCAGATCTGATAATTTGCAAATCCTTAAATAGCCTCGATATGCCTATGAAAACTGAGAGGCCTCCACGTCTCCATGCTGTTCACCTCATATTATATCTTACCTGACGATCCTCACCATTCAGAAAGGACATTCATGTCATTGTAGTCACTTTCGGAACTCCAGTGATGGGACAGCCACCATTAGACATGCTGTCCTCCATGCTAGAGGAGAAAACAACAGAGTCTGGGGACCGTACATGGGCCTGCAGGGCCTCTGCCTGAAGGGGCCACTCATTTATCCGCAGTTCAAAGCAAGTAACGTGACCTTCTTAGCTTCTAACTTTAAGGAAGCAGGTAAGTGCATTTAGGTACACAAGATGAGAACTATGACCTTTGGTAAAATGTTATACATATAAATATAAATCTATATAATATATATACATATATATTTGCTGTTGTCTTTAATCAGGAATTTTGTGTTTGAACATTAAAAAAAAAAAAACCTTAGAAGCATCCTGACATGAGAACACTTAGGGTTCCCTCTTCACAAGCACTGAGAAAAATGTTCCTGCTGGCTCGGAAGATATGAATGCTACAGCGCTGTTCATAACGCACAGAAATCTCGATTCTAACAGTACAGAATAAAAGGGAAATCATTTGTCCTTAAAAATGCAGAAACAAAATTATCTATAAAGCGCTCGCGCACTGTTGCGGCGATAGCTGACGGTGGTTTGTCCGTCACGCTGTGAACTTCCGCAGCCCGTTTTCCGTCCTGTCCCCGAACTTGCCTGCCTGTCGGGAACCCCACAAAACGCGACAGCATCAGGGCAGGATCAAAGTGCATTTCGTACCGTGGGCTTCCCGCCCCGTGGGAAGAGTCCCTTCGTTTTGAACGCGAACATGGCAGTGTATAAAATAAATAAAATACTTGGTTAAAATGAAATCTTTGCAATCCTGTAGTGTAACTGCTTATATCCCGAGGGTCCTGTTCCAAGCGGCTGTAGGGGGTTAATGCCAGATTTTCTGGCAGAGTTCTGCCCTCCAAAAATACCAAGCAATGTGTTCAAGATATAATTTATAATTATAAGAAAGTAGTATTAAGGTTTCCAGGTTATAAAATTTAAATTTGCCCATGGTATTTACTTACGGTTAAAAATCTAGATAGAATAATGGAAAGTTCACTTTTAGTAATCTATTTATAACAAAGCGGAAGCAAAATTACTGAAACCTGAAGAAAGCATATTTTAGATTTGCAGTGTACTTCAAAGTTTTGACTTAAAGATGTAAACTCAGTCTTAAGTTTTCATATTTAATTTCATTTGAATTTTCTAAACATCTGACTTGTAAAATCTTAAATTAACAATCTACTCTGGTATTGGAGTGTGAAACATCCCCTAGGTGTTTAATGAAGTGATTCTACACTAAGGGATATTTACATAACTTTGGTTTTAAAAGGTGAGATAAATGAGTCATTTATAGTATAATGGATGCATCTTCAGAAATAATGTTAAGTGAAATAAATCAGGCACATAAGCTTAAATATCACCCAAATTGTAAATAAAGAACCCAAATTGTAAATAAAGACCAAAATAAAAAAACAGATAATAGGAAGCAGAGAGATAGATGTTCCCAAATGGGGGAGGGGATCAAGAGATGAAAGGGAACTGGGGGGGAAGAGATAAAAGAAATTAAGATGCATTAGGTATGTACCAGGCCCACACAGCAACGAAAGCATAAGCTATTGCAAACATGGACTACTATTAAGGTTTAATATTAAAAAAATTAAGGAAGTAACTATTTATCCATCTTATGAATAGTTTCCTTAAAGGCTGTTATTTTATTTTGCATTGAGAGTTTTTCAGTGTAACAGAGTTCTACATATTTGGTTAGGCAGAGTAATCTTTTATGCATTCTTTTTAAATTTAATTAATTAATTTATTTTTTAGAAAATATTGAATTGGTATTTGACAATTGCTGGTACTGTTACCATAGGGTTGTCTAAATTTTTTTAATTGAATTCTTTATTGGTACATTTTATATATGGCTCACACTCACACTTAACATTGGGGAATTTGTACCAGTATATGACATGAGTTAATTCTCATTTTTACCCATATTCCTACCCACCTACAACCCCCACCCCCATATATATATATATATATATATATATATATATATATATATATATATATATATGTGCTTTCTTTTTCTTTTCAAATAATATTTATTCTTTACCCTCATTACTTTTCCCTACCACATTCCCTTTGAATATTTCCTGTTTCACAAAATCTATCATACATTATAGAACTCATTTACATCTACAGGTTCTCATATCAGAGAAAATATATGATATTTACATATCTGTAACCTATTTATTTCACTTATTAGTGTGTGTTGAAGCTGTGCCCCTTTGTACACAAATGACTGAAACTTGTCATTCTTTATGGCTGAGTAATACTCCATTTTATAAAAAAGCCACATCTTCTTAATCCAGTCTAGTTGATGGGCGTCTGGGTTATTTCCAAGATTGGGCCATCACTAACTGAGCTGCTATGAACATGGGTGCACATATGTCTTTTACATATTCTTTCATTTGTTTCTTGTTTAGAAAGTTTTTCCTTCTAAAAGATTATAAATGTAACCTTCTGATATTTTTGTAGTATTTTAGTTTTACTACTTATTTTTTTAAGTTTTCATGGAATTTATACTTTTGTGTGTCATGCCACATAGAGATACAAGTGTTTTTTTCCCCAAATGGATAGGCGACACCTAGTTCCATTGTTTTTATTTTTTAATTTGTAAAGTTCTTTTTTTTCTTTTGGTGGTACCCGAGATCAAACTTGGGCTCTTGTGCTTCCAAGGTAGGCATGGTACTTCTTGAGCTAATCCTCAGCTGTGTAAAGTTGTGTTCTTGAAGTCTTATCTTGAGTAGATTTTCAATAGAACTTCTAAATTATTGGACTTAGCTCATCTGGCTTCCATTATCAACCCAGATAGAAAACTAGAGTTTAGCTCATAAAATAATAAAAATAGCACTTTTTTAATGTTTTACAGTGATACTGAGACTTACCACCAGTTTTTTTGAATAGATGATAATTATGTAATACCATTTTCTCTTTTTGCCAGTTGTCTGCTCTGACCAACAGCACAGAGTTGCCAGGAGGTTCCTGGAGTCATAAGGAGTTGTGTTGGCTGGCCAGCATGGCCAAGGCAAAGTACCGCAGAATGCAAGATATACAAGAACAGAAAAATTTCCCCTTAGTACCACAGGTTCCAGAAGTGTGGGATAAAGGTCTGACCGGAGCTGACTTCTTCTGAGTCCTAGCTCCTGGGCTTGTGGCTGGCTATGTTCTATCTTTGTCTTTCTATGGTCTTTCCTCTGGGTGTAACTGTGCCTCAGTCTCCCTTTCTGGTAAGGACAGTAGTCACAGGGGACTAGAGCTTATTCTAATGGGATCATTTATCCTTATTTCCTCTGTAAAGACCCTCCTGACAAAGACAATCCTGTTATAAGGAACTAGAGATTTGTACTTCAGTGTATGAATTAATTCTCTAACAAAGTACAGATAGCGATACTGAGATAAAGCTGTGATACTCGGATCATGCAGAGACTGAACCTGGTCACTGAGTTCTCAAACACGAACATGTGTCCCTTTCATGTACACGGAGCATTTACGAAGGAAGATTGCTGCGCCCTATGCCAGGGGCTGATTCAGTCAGTATGGAATATGGCTAGAAAATTCTCACTTTAAACAGAGACCTAGTTAAAGGTTCCAGGCAATGGTGTTTAAGGTATACGCCCTGGCTGGTCTCAACTAGATTGTCCAGATAGACAGCATAAAGGAAAGCAAGAAAAGAACCAGCATACAAACACCTGTGAGGTTTTTGACAATGTATAATTGCACCAATATTTTAGCACTGGCAACTTCATTCCTATTCTAATTTCTCCCCCAATTCCAAACAGATTGGATCTGAAAAATACAGGGGAAAAAAAAAGACAGAAAAGTATGGGGTGATTTACACAGACAGTAAAAGTAGTTGTACATACACAGAAACCCAGACCTATATGAACTAAAATTTAGCTGATTTCAGATTGCTTAATAGTTTCAAGAAGATTTTTCTCAAAATGAAGACAGGCAAAATTCTCATAGTCTGTGAGAATATTACTTATATTTTATGCCTGTATTCATAGCTCTGGTTTCTTTTCATACTTCATCCTTTTCTTCCCTCCCTTCCCTTCTCTTCCTCTTTACTAGTTTATTTAAATAAATAGTTCAAGCCCATTTGGATTAATTCTACATTTTCTTCCCAACACTTCCAATGTTTATAAACTTTGATCCTGGTATTTTCCACTCTTGTTTCAGTCCAGTTGGTGGGTTTTAAAATAATTTACTCCTAGTAAAATAGATCTTTAATCAGTTCTTGGCATTCCAGGGGTGAATTGGGTATTTTTTTTCCAAATAAAATATAATGTTGATACATTTTCCTGGAGGAAGTAAATTATTATAATGGGTTTTACTAAAAAACAATTAGATTGGCAGTTGATAGTAGACAGACCAAAGCAAAATAAAAATACTTGGACACAAATACCCATTTTAAAGGCATTAAAAAACAACATCTTTTATACAAGTCCAAGCAAATGCTATTTTTAAGAAAGGAAAAGCTGCAGAAACAATTCCAATATAAATCTTTTCTCTTCTAAGGAGATCACATCATTGGTCACTGTGAGACTTATAAAGGATATAGCATAAGCAAAGGAAAAAATATTTTAAGTTAGTCATTTCATTCTGAAATCACAGTGCCAAATGCATGAATTTATAAACTTGAACTATCAAGAAAGTTAAAAACAGCACTAGGAGACTGTGACACTTGTCAGCACTTTATGAGTTCGGTCTTTGTAAAATTAGTGACTATCTCACAGAGATACCCAAAAGAAAATGAAAAACAGAGCGCAAAAATGTCCTATGAATTAAGATGAAATTTGAAGTCATTTGTAGGTATTTGTTAGAATTGTGATTAGGCAAGTATTGAGATTATCCTTTGATGCTACTATTGATAATGCCTATGAAATATTGATAGCATTTCCTATAATGTAGAATGTTCTAGATTCAGTGATGATGCCCAAATGTTTCTCCCATGTGTCATAGGTCTCCTAGCCCTTCTTAATCCACTGATCAAAACTTAGAGTGTGCCGGGCGTGGTGGCTCATGCCTGTAATCCCAGCACTTGGGAGGCAGAGGCAGGAGGATTGCTGAGTTCGAGGCTTGCCTGGGCTACATAGTGAGCTCAGAGCCAGCCTGAATTACAAAGCGAGACCCTGTCTCAAAAAACAAAACAAAACAAAACAAAACAAAAAACTTAGAGTGAACAGGAAGAGTCCCAAGAAGGAGCCTGGCTGTCCAGGTGCCAAGTTGGAAAGGGGTTATAGTTGTGCAGTGCTGAATTGATACAATCTACCTGTATAATCAGCTGGAGTTTGGCTTTTGTGCTCCCTGAACATGCTCCGAGCTTACCCTCTACTGTCAAGTAGGTTGTTTAGTTTAACGCAAAGTTAAGCCCATTTAGGCTTATGTCCAACTGAAATATAAATATACTGTGGCTCAGGTTGCTTTCACCAGAAGAACTTATGATGAACTATGATTGATGCAGAATTAAAACAGCAGTTCAATCTGATTCACAGAAGCAAAACCAACTATGTAGCATGTAGGCCAGAGCTGCTATCATTTACCTGTACATTGGTGCAGCAGATTCTTCATTTGTGGATGCAGCAAAGCATAGGGAGAAGGATTTCAACATTTATAATCTCAGCAGAAAAATCTCTGCAGGGTTTTAGGAATGAAAGATGATCTACTCATATCACCATATTACAGTATTGTCTTTAAAAATCGTTTATGTCCCACATGCATTACCAGTAATTCTTTGTAAGATTATGCACAGACATTACCAGTAACTCTTTATATGATTATAACCTTTAGAAACTCAGCATTTCTATTGTATTTCTGAGCAATTTTTTTTTTTGAGACAGGATCTCGCTTTGTAGTTCAGGCTGGCCCTGCGCTCACTATGTAGCCCAGGCAAACCGCTGCGAACTCAGCAATCCTCTTGTCTCTGCCTCCCGAGTGCTGGGATTACAGGCGTGAGCCACCACGCCCGGCATTGTGGTATGCAGTGTTGATTGTTGGTGGGCGTGAGTCTCCACGCCCAGCATTATATGTGGTTACCAGGGATTGAACTCAGGACATTGCGCTTGCAAGGCAGGCGCCAGAACCACTGAGCTAACCCTCTGGCCCTTCTGAGAAAATTTTGCTAGAAAAGGGATTTAAAAATATCAGCACTATCTGAGATGCAACCTGTAACTAGATTTCTACTTGATTAACGATCTTTTTGTTTTGTTTTGTTTTGTTTTGTTTTGTTGAGACAGGGTCTTGCTTTGTAGTTCAGGCTGGCCCTGAGCTCACTATGTAGCCCAGGCAAGCCTCAAACTCAGCAATCCTCCTGCCTCTGCCTCCTGAGTGCTGGGATTACAGGCGTGAGCCACCACGCCCGGCACTGTGGTATGTGGTATTGATTGTTGGTGGGCGTGGGTCACCACGCCCAGCATTGAATGTGGTTACGGGATCAAACTCAAGACCTTGCACTTGGGAGGCAGGCGCTGGAACCACTGAGCTAAATCTCCGGCCCTAACGATATTTTCTTAAAATAGATCTAAATATAATTCTTCAGTCTGGTGTTTAAGAGAGGGCAGATGGTTGCTGAGTATCAACATGTAAGCTTCTTAATTTGCTCTTCACTGCAATAGCCAGTGAGGATCAAGTTTCATCAGTTTTACTTGATGTGTTACAGTCTAGCTGCATTTTTTCCCAACACTTTGCTCCCAAAAGTCATCACTTTAACCCTTCGAGTTTGGAATTTTCTACCTGAGAAATCATTATGACTCTTGACTTACTTTTGAGTTGTTTTCTTTTTCCATTGCCTACAAGATCAAGTCCAAACTACCTATCCTGTCAAACAAACCTCTTTTGGTGATCTTTTCTTTAGTGCATCTTTTCTATGGAGCCCAAGCTCTCTATAAATCATCTTTTCTACTGTGAGATTTCTCATCTCCTTTATCACTGTCAGGGTTGTCACACTTGGATTCTGTGACTAGCAGGACTGGACCACGTACCTCTTAATCACACTCTGACAATCAGATCCTCTTATCTGAAATTTCAGATTCATCAGCTTCCCAACTGTTTACTAACTTTCATGGTGGCATGATTATACCATTGTATTCTTGGGTCATTTTAAATAGACAGGAAGCATACTTGCAGAAGTTATTTTCTGAAAAGCATAAAGAGAGGATTACATGATTAGTTTCCTAGAACCTGGGCTGTATTGCTTCGATGAAGACTTTCATATGGTGGTATAACTGAAGTATCCTTAAATTGCATAATTTATAGGGCTGGATATTGAAATTATTCTTACAGGTTTCATTTATCTGATGTTATTTGACAGTTCTTAAAGGAGTCTATGTGTAGTGTATATTCTAAATATTACTCAGTGAATTTCTTGGGTTTTTAGAAATATGCTTAACCATTTTAATCAGCACATTTTTATAAATGAATAAATGGGATGAATGCATGTTTATAAAAGAAATGTTTATCTTGGGTTGATAATTGTCTTTAAGAGATTTTGAGCATTAAAGTAACTTATAATTAAGCAGATACTCATGTCGTTCTACACAAATTGTAGGGGGACAGCTGGGAAAGGGGGAATGAAGGTAGCCCTACATTATTCTTGATAGACATTGCTAATCTTTGAAAATATAACTATTTAATGAAAATATTAGTGTCACTAATAAGAGATGATAAAAGCATATGGTGACTGTTCATATTTAAAAAATTACAGAAGATACATTGTCATTAAACCTTTCAAAATATTCCTCTTCACTTTTCACACCCTTATCCCAGGATTTTCCGGTTTCTGAAGCAGTTCTGGGAAACCCATTTTTGTTGGTGTGTTTATGAGCTGTGGCCAAAAATACAGTGAATGCTCCCGGTGAGTGCCATCCAACAGGAGCCTCGGCTTGTGAAAACATTATGGCGC
>PVIC010000664.1:75951-112218 GCA_004025085.1 Thryonomys swinderianus | reverse complement strand
CCTCAAACTCAGAAATCCTCCTGTCTCTGCTTTCTGAGTGCTGGGATTACAAGCGTGAGCCACCACGCCCGGCACTAGTAGTTACTTATTCTTGAACACAGGTACTATACTGTAAGATGAGGATCATTATCTGACCATCAGGAAAGCCATTCTGGTACACTACTATGGCTTGAATAATCACTATTTTATGTTTTGTGCAAATAATCCCATAAATTTGATATACTTGTGATGAGAATTATATGGTTGTTTTTGCAGTTATATAAGTGCAGCCCTGAAGCTCCCGCAGGCAATCCATTTGAAAAGCCCCATGAAGAGGACTATCTTATAATTGATGGGATAAAATTAAAAGCTGGAGAATGCATTGAGACCATAACTGACAAATTTAAAGAAATAGATGCTTTGATGTCTGAATTTTAGGGCATTCTACATATTTCAAAAGTAAATTCTGAAAACATCAGCATCTTTATATATTTCCTGAAATCAAAATTTATAGAAATGTTCAGTGAAATAGTTACACAGAAGTTGATAACTCAAATAACTTCCTGCTTTATGATTGGAGAATATTCATGACTTTGAGAGTGAAACAAATGGTATTTCAGTTAAGTTTAAAAGTTTAGAATTAAAAACCCTGGTATTATATTTATGATTTTTTTGGTCTTAAGTTTAAAATGTCTTATGAAATGTATATCATAAATATGTTTTTTGAATGACTAGGTCTTTTACTTAAATATGACTAAGTATTAAAATGACTATCTACAGTATTAAAATTCTTAGAGATAATTAAAATGTACCAAGAGAATGTATATTTGTAGTAGAATTAAGATTCTTCAATAAACAAAATGTATACACATGCACATCTGCCTCTAGTTCTTGTTCTGATGTCCTCTATGCCTGTCTCTTTCTAGCTATATAAAGTTGAGGAAAGGACATTTCAGTCACTTAAACACCAAAACTGAACCTGGGAGATAAAAACATGAAAGTATCGGGGACGTGCTCTGAGCTGCACCTGTTGGAGTGATGTGTGGTGTGACGAGAAGCCGGAGCAGGCTGGGAGCCCGGGGACGGGCTGTGGAGCTGGCGGCGCGTCCCGAACACTAGAGAGGCCGAGGGGGGCATGGTTAATAGCGGGACTGCTTTTCCACTTCAGGAAGACACACAGGCAGTGTGGAGGGCGGTGATGAGACGTGACGTTGGAAGCAGTGGATGAGTGAGGAGATGATTTCAGAAATTCCGTGTTGAAACTATAGGAGCCTGAGTGATGGTGGTGTTGCCGCAGAGAGTAGTGACAATTCAAACTCGGTTTAACATCAATGGATTGTGGGGATTTGGAGACCAAATATAGGGGTGAGACCGAGGGAGGCATTAAGAACAACAGTAGGATTCTAATCATAGTATTATTCAGTGCGGTACGAATATATGCATATGAGAAACATGAAACAAATAAGTTTAGACCAACTGTATGAGTTCAGCAGAGATTATGAGATATTCATTTTCTGACAAGGCCTGTATTTTAATACCACTCTGAGTGGCAGAGTGAGTCAGAATAGTCTTTCAACACATTTGAATTCTAAAGGGTATGAAACAGTGAAGGCCAAGGCCTTTGCTTTTTTCTAACAGCTGAATTTACTCCACATCATTTCAGAAAAACTTTCTTCTTTTTCTTGGCCGTGATGTTATATTCATATCTTATAAGATGTTTGAGGAAGTAACCGACCTCATTTTTTAATACTGCTCAGAATCAATGATAAAATTTTTATAATTGTATTTAAAAGACTTTATCCACAACCCAAATGTTTTATATAAACCTACATTTAGTATATCAGTTACACAGTTTGCATATAATTCCTATTGATGGAAGAGCCAGGGCTCACCAACAACTTTCAATAACAAGCTACTAAAATTTCCCAACAGATTCACTTCTACCATGATATGAATTATAGAACTTGGGATTTTCATGAAAGTCTCTGTGTGCTTGAGCAGCTGAAAATGATTCTGAGAACAAACATTTAGATTGGTTTTGTCTGCAGAGGTGAC
The DNA here is from genome assembly GCA_004025085.1 of Thryonomys swinderianus. Classification (NCBI taxonomy): domain Eukaryota; kingdom Metazoa; phylum Chordata; class Mammalia; order Rodentia; family Thryonomyidae; genus Thryonomys; species Thryonomys swinderianus. The sequence goes on along the minus strand of PVIC010000664.1, from coordinate 110,184 downwards.
TGTAATCTATTCTCTAGAAGAAGCTGGGAGAACATCTATCCATTTTCAAATTTCAAGACAAATTTAGCCAAATTAGGACATTCTGTGCCAGCAAATCTAAATATTGAAACTTCTCTATCCATTCATTTGTACGGTGTAAGTACTCAAAGCAGCAAGCAGCACAGGAGAGGATAAAATGGTTTCTAAGAAAAATTGAAATAATAAACTGCTTTTAAATGCACATAGCAAGGTACTGTAAGAAAAGATATGCTTAATGCTTAAATAAAAGTAAAAGGTCAATCTGCAAATAGAATTTAGCACCTTCCAAAAACATGATCATTAAAAATAAAATCGTTCATATGTTTCTCCAGCCTGAAAAAGGTTCTCTAATTAAAATATAGCCTGGGACATAAAGTCATGGACATGTTTATTAAATTAGAGCAAAAGAGTAAAGGGCAAAATCCAGGTGGCTTCCGGGAAAACATGACCACAGGGTAAAGGCCCAGTCAAGAATGTAGCAAAATATTATAGGGTGACATTTCAGCTAGATACAACCTTGTGTAAAGCTCCAAGACACGGTATTTCAGCCACCTGATGTGATCAAAGTACCAGTAATTAAATTTGGAGGGAAAAATGTCTTGAAAACATTTAATTCAGACACACAGAAAGAACTGGAATCAAATACATAAATAGTTGTAGACAGAGTAAGATTGCGAATGACTGAAACTGTTTGAGAATAGATAAAGGCTTCTGAGCCTCAAATTTTCTACAGGAAGTTTTGTATACAATATTGTTTTGTCAGTAGTTAACTGCAACATTTGACTTCATGATCCCCACAAATTTTGTGACAGCTTTCCAGCTCACAGGGCCTAAGGTCCCGTGTTCTTGTCCTGGGTAGTGCTACTGACAAAATGATTGTGCCTTTTGGGTCGGACTCAGCCTGATAGCTTGATACCTTCTATACAACAACCTTCCTAACCTGGTCTGAAACTGGCCCACACTGGCCTTCCATTGCTAGAGGCTCAACCCATTTTCTGCCTGGCCCACAGTGGTGAGTTTTACTTCAACTGATATCACATTGCTGTACCAAGGAGATAGAATGTGCATAAATTTATAAAGAGAACACCAACACAACCAACGTATCAGTAAGGGTTTATTGAGAGGATCACTTATTTTACTTACGTTTAGACTATAATAATCACAGAGAAGACAGTAGAGCTATGTCCACATGGTGGAATATTCTATTTGATAAAAGTGTGTATATATTTTCATTTTCCTATTTTTCCATGGTGTCTGTAGCATTTTGGTATTATATGAAGATACTGAATTACAAAATGTGATTGGGTCCAAGTTTTACCTCCTAATTTATCTAAGTCATAAAACCAATAAGTAAAAGAAACAAAATGTGAGTACATTTTTGTCTAGTCCTGAATCTCATGCCCTTAATTACTATATGCATGTCCTGAGCACACTACTTGCTGGCGAGGTAGGAAAATGATCATCTAGTTTCCTCATGTATAAAATGGCTAAGGAACTGTCTAAAGGAAGCATTGTGAGAATGAATGAGGTATTTGATGTAAAAGTGGTTTGTAAATCGACTTGATTTCCTATGTGCTCTTTCCAAAAAGTAACCAAGTCTTTTAATATATTGCAATTAAGAAATTGCTGAGATAAATTATAGCTATACATTTGAAACTATCACTTTTGTGGCTCTTGCATTATTCTGTCTACCAGTCACCAATATTAGTTTCCTTTTTCTCTTTTTAAAAACTTATGTTTGGAAACTAGCAACAGCAGAGTGTGATCTCTTTGAGGAGTATGTTACCAGCAGCTGTCATTTCTTCACGTCTCACTGTGAAGTTTTAGAAATTGCCTTAAATCACCTTGCTTTCTTCATAAACATTCAGTTAGAAGGGAAAGGGGCGAAAGCTTTAACACTGATAAGTTGTGGTCAGGGTCTATTTAGATGCTTTTTAGATGCATTTCGCTAAACGCATGAATGTTTTTCACAGAGAAGTGGTGTAAAGGGTGTTGTTCTCTAGGAAGTTGGAATTTCAGCCCAGGCACAAAATAGCTTTTGAAAGCCAGCAAGCTCACCAAATTTTTGATCAGCTTTAGTCTCTTTTATTGTCAGTAATTTCTTATTTTGAAACAAAGTGAAATCTCACTCATTCAAAATTTTATAAGATGAACCTCTTGCAATTTGCAGAGGGGAAAAAAAGAGACAGAAAAATGTGAATGTGACCGTATCTTTCTTTTCTATGACTTGCAGTCTAGGGTTGGAAAATATAAATACACATAAGTGGTCCACAAAACAGAAAGTACATTTGAAAACTCAATGTCTGAAAATAGAAAGGAGTTCACATATCAAGTAATTTAACATCATTAATTATAAAAACCATGGATAAAGCCTGTAATCCTAGGATTTGAGAAGCTGGTGGAGAAGGACCTTCATGAGTTCTAGGCCAGCCTGATGTACCTAGTGAAACCCTATCTCCAAAAAAACCACCAATTTTTAATTGATTTTATTGGCACATTTTATATATATATATGTATATATTATAGACATATATTATATTATATTATATTATATTATATTATATTATATTATATTATATTATATTATATTATATTATTATATATAATCACATTCAACATTGAGAGTTTGTACCAGTACATGACACATCTTGATTCTCATTTTTTCCTATCACCCAAAACAAATAACTATTTTAAGAAAAACCTAATGGGTACTATTCCAACAGGCTATGCTGACTCTCCCAGTGATGAAAATCATCTCACAGAATCTAAGGTGGGCAGATAGATAACTTTAGAGTGTAGTTGATGGCAACTCTCCATAGAAAAAAGTTAAATCTGAGGTAGGATTTTACTTGCAAGTCACTTCCCCGAGTCCCCTTGTGCTGTGGAAAGAGCCAATGATAACGACAACTGTTTTGTTTGTTTTTTTTTCTTTTAATCACTAGGTCATGGACCGAAAGGATTTTCTGCTTCCACAATCACAGTTGGATCAGGTTCAGGTACTCCGTATGGCCACCACAATTGCCCCTTTCACTTAGTTGGTTGCCTGCAACCCACTCTCCCTGTACATCCATAGCCACCTTGACTTGGTAAAGCCAAGATATGGAAGGAACAAGAGAGAATGTTGGCCCAGGACACTCGTCTTGGATAGTGGACCTATGTAGCTGGTGAGCCTTGGGACACTTTCACACCAGAAAGAGGCAGACAGGGGATGAGGCAGGGGCCAGGGTGGTTGTTTTCAGGGTCAGGCACTGCCAATCAGCACCAGCTCCTGCCAATAGTTCATCTCTCCCATGGATGCCTGGCCCCATCCTTCAGTGGCAGCTGCTGTCAGATAGTGCTAGAACAGGAAACCACCATTAGTCACCTTATCTATGAAGTCTCACTTCATCCAAGAGAAGGCAGATTGCAGTGTCAGCCTACAGGGCTATGCAAAAATGCAGATCATCTGGATGTCGGAGTCCAACTTCATGAGTTAGAATATACTATTAGGGAGGAGATATTAAAGCAAAGCAGAATTAATTTTGACTATAGAAATAGCTTCACTGAGACATTTCTTTCATTAAGTTTATTAAATAAGCCAGGTTTATACTAGGCACTAGTAATATAATCTTGAAGATAGACCTGACTTTCAACCTTGTAGAATTGACAGTGACCTTGGGCAAGTCGCTTTAAACTCTTTTATGTCTCACCTACCTGAAAATTTGGATGATGGAAATGTTACTGACAGTGCTATTAGTAATGCCAGTGGCACAGCACAGAATAATTGAATAGAATAAAACAAAACATAAAAGCATTCAGCAAGGTACCTTACGCGCTGCATGTTTTTTCTATTATTATATTTTTACAGATTAATTCGGGAGAGAAACCCATGAAAAAAGTTGTTGCACTGTGCTACACCCTCAGCCCTCGTTTTACTTTTATTTTGAGACATATTTTCACTAAGTAGCTATGTTGCCCGGGTAGGGCTTAAATTTGCGATCGCCCTGCCTCAGTCTTCCAGAGACCTGATTACAGTTGTGCAACACAATGCCCAACTACAAAGGCCAGGTTTTGAAGACAGACTAGTGAGCTAGCTAATGAAGATGAAAGTCACAGACAAAAGCGCAGTGGTGAAAAAGTAGGAACGGTAAGTAACTAACCTGAATAACTAGCAGAGGCAGCTGATAGGTGCAAAGTGCAGAATGCTAGGAGTTAAGGCCAGACCATGCAGGTAGGGTTTTGCTCAAGGAGGACCTTGCACACCAAGAGACAGTACTTTACTTGGCTGGCAGAGGAGCCACATTTTTCAGTAGAGCAGAGCAATGACTGGAACTAAACACCCGAGGCTACTGGGTGCGGGGTGCTAGAACTGGCTTGGAATCAGACCATTGTGTGACTGGCATCCATCTGAGAGCAGCAGGCAGGCATTACCATGCAAACCCGTGCCCCTGTGTCTGAGGAAATCCACGCCCTGGTGTTAGCTCTGATTGTCAGCTCCTACAGCAAGTGCCTTAGGGTTGCCAGCAGGCAGCGAGGGACTGGAAGGTTAGGTGTCTCGAGGAAGTCTTATTAAACTCTCTGCTGTCTGGGAATAATGCACCACAGCTGCAGAGTTTTAAATGGCAAAGGCTTTGTGACTGTAAGAAAGGTTACAGGTAGATGCTTTCATTTGTCCTCCATGAAAGCGTAATATCATTTTCTTCTGTTCGAGTCAGCTTACAGACCTCATTACTTCAAGTTCATCGGGTGCCTAGAGTAGGCTTTTTTATTTTAATATGTCCTCTGAATCATCTTGGAGAAGCGCCAGTGCATTTTTTAAGCAATTCCAGCAATTTAAAACTCTGGTGCTGCAGTGTGTCCATACAAATTGTTGCTAACGGTGAGAGAGTAATGTCTGTGTCAATCCCCGTGTGGGTTCTGGGATGTAGAGGCTGTGTGTGCTTTCATTTTTATCACCCGCTCTCACCGCAAGGTATTGCATTTGTTAGAACACCAGTTCTGTTTTTATTTTGCTTTTAAGCTTCCTATAAACCTAGCATGTTCAAATCATTGTCTCACAAGTTCTATACTCAAACATCTTTTGTTTGAGACTAAGGTGGTTATGGTTTTTTCTTCTAACATTTTCCAATAATTTCAAACAAAGACATGCTACAATAATGCAGGATAACAAGCCATTTTGACAATAATTTACCAAGCCAAATTGCTGGCCTATTTTTCAGTTGGGAAATCTGCAAGTTTCAGCTGATTTGGCCACTTTCAGTAAGTCTCATTTGTGTTTGTCATCAGCCGCAGGCCTACTGATGGCTTTGTGAATCTACTGTGCTCACTCAGAGGCCTGAGACCCCGACAGACAGCTGCTGGTGATCTAGAGCCATCCCAGGTGGGGAAATTGAAACAGTCCTGACTGTGCTTCATCTTCTAGCAGGTTGGCCCAGGTATGTAACAGAGGAATGGAAACAAGAGTGAGTGGTACCATGTGAGCACTTTCCAACCCTCATGCTCACTCTATATCTGCTAACATTTCTCTGGCTGAATCAGGTTACATAGCTGACTCCACAGTCATATGGGGAGGTCCTGACAAAGGACATGGACACAGGTCTGAGTAATCTCTCTACCACTCATGTTGAGCCAAAGGGCACAGCATTGGGTTACAACAACCCATCTCATACTTTTCTACTAAAGATTTGTATTTTAGCATAATAGTAGCCAACTGTGCATCTCAGTAACTGTGCCTGGGTGATTCCGGAAGCAATCTGTGTGTTTACCTACCTGGTATGTTGGGCTCCAAGATATGTGCACATGTGAGTAAATTCAAACTAGGATTTTTATCCACATAATGTGCTAAAAAGTGTTGCATATATTTGCTGGGGCATCACCAGGAATGAGACCCACCCAAACCATTCTTATGTTATAGAAACATGTATTTTATCACAGTAGAATGTGGGTATGACTCACAGTAGCTGTAGACTGAAGAAAGCAAAGACCTGTCTATGCATTCGCTGACTTGGCAGATAAATGGCAAGGTGTGTACAGGAGGTCCAAAGCAGCAGCAGATGAGTTTTAGCCATACAATGCTCATTCCTACATTTCTGTGCATTTAAGATTTGTTTTTGAAAAGTTTTCTTTTGATCTTTCTGGTAGAAGTAGCCCAGTTAAGTACAAGGGCACATGAAAAACCAGATGTGCAAGTTTGGAGGAGGTTAATAGTGAATCATCAGATTCTTATGCATAGATAATGAAGTTGATAGTAACTTTGGCTTTGGCCTTGTGAGTCAAAGTTTCTGTGACAGTGAAATGGAGCAAAAATTGACTGATACAGATACAAGGAATGCAGACCGCCTTGATTCAGATGATGAAGAAAACAGCAACGTGAATGCATATTTGACTAGTTGAAAGGTTGCAAAATGGTTATGTAACCAAATGGGACAGTCCAATGTTAGAACTAAGTCTGAAAATATAGTGAGAATCTTGTAAGGGGTGAAACATTTTGGAGAAAATATCATCACTGTCATTTAGTGTTGGAAACTGTAACAAATGGAATGCTACAAGATGTTGTGAAATACAAGTAAAACGTTCTGTATGCACCAATAGCTATATAAGAAAATGTTTTTATTGTGACACTTCACTAGCTAAACTGAAAGCATTCATAGGTCAGTAATACTTTTCATGGATTTTACATGCTAGTTAACAAGAATGTGAAAGACTAATGGAAAAAAAGTGACATAAAAATTTATGCCCTGTAGATGTGAAGACTTATTATGCTTTCAGCTTAGAAACTTGTCCTGGAACTCTGCTACCAGGTCCTTATTCATATGTAATAAAGTAAATTATGTTGTAATCACACTTATTACTCCCCTCTCCCAAACTAATCAGAATGTGACATTCGATAATTAGTTTTCCAGTTTCCTATTGGTGCTACATTTGTTAACAGAGCACAAGTTGACCAGCATAGGAACTGTACACAGGAACAAAGCAGAAGTTTCAAATGAAATGTTGCAACTTCAAAACAGAGAATCACATGGTATAATCTTTGGATTTCAAAAAGATTTACATCGACCTCATATATGAGAAAGAAAAACAAACTAGTTCTGCTGATGTCAGCATTGTGCCATGATGGAAATAGTCGTATGGAAATCTTGACAGAACAGAAACCTGAGGTAGAACATTTCCTACAACAAAGCCAAAGGTGAAGTAGATCTTACTGATGAGCTATGCACTACTATGATGTCACTCAAACACAAAGCACTGGGCAGTGTTGTGTTTTACTTGATCCTAAACATATGTTTGATAGTTTACAAGGAAAATAATAATTGCACAGTACAATAGACAAATTTTCTTAGGGGACTGGGACTGGAACTCATAAGAGATCATTTACAGCAGAGGAAAAACAAATCTTTCTTCCGAGGAACTATGCCAAAATATTGTGGAGCACAGTGGTGAAGGAACAGGTCCACAGGCAGGTACAGCATCACAAAGACCTACTAGAACAACAGGAAAACAAAAAAATGGTTTCAACTGTGCACTAGAAGAAAGGACAGGAAAATAAAAATGCATGCTGTCAGAGTAATCAGTACTTGCTTAGGAAGCATGCAGTTGTCATGTGTGTACACTGACTCGAGTTGACAGTTGAAGCAAGATTATTTCTATGATAGACTTTTGTTTGTTTAGTTAAAACATAAGTTTTTATTTCTGATGTCATCTTTTAGGTTTTGTAAGCAAGTACATAGCTGATGTGAAAATGTTGATGTCTATTCTAAGCACTCAGTACATATTTGCTATTTTATTTTCCTACTAAGTGCACATTATAAAATATAGAAGGAAGCTCGTGATGCAACAAGAAGAAAAGAGAGATCACAAGAAAGGCCTGCCACATACCAAATGAAAGGTAAGCACATATGCTGTCCGTGTAAGTGAGACATGTTCATGGAATGTGAAAATGTTGATGTTTATTCTAAATACACCATATATATTAAAAATTGTGTACTTTGTTTTATTGATATTTTATATTCCTGTTAACTACACCTTGTATACTATATTAAGAACCTCCTGACAAAACAGCAAGACTAGTGTGATGTCAAGTATATTCAACACAAATGCCAGGAAATCAAGACATATATGCTGTCAGTATAAGTGATGTGTGGATGAAGCATGCTGTTATCATGTGTGAAGACTGCAATACATGTGATAATTGAAGTAAAGTTTAGTTTTTTGTAGAATGCCATTGATGTTTTCACTGTAGTTCATATAGGAATTTATTCCTGTTCCTAGTTTTTTTATTTTTCATACCAAAAGTGATATTAAAAATTAACACAGTAAATATTAAAAATTCAATACTTTATTTTTGATATTTTTCCTATTAAGTATCCATTTTTAATATAATTAAACTCATAAAAATAAAAATTAATAATTAATATTAATATTCTAAATAATAAATGTGGGTGTTATGCCCCCAAGTTTCTGTTCCTTTTTTGACAAAATTTGTGTTATTCCCCTCTTAAAGAAGAGACATTTTTAATAGAAAATGCAAACCACCTGAAATTCTATGAAAAACAAACAAATCATTGTTGATCTTTTAGATATCATTAGAAACTTACTTTCCAGTAAACAGGTATTTTGCAAAGCACTTGTGAAATATTATCAATTGCACGAATGTGCCTTTTTCTATTAATTACATATTGAACTTATCTACATATCATAATACTGTTCTGAAACATAATTTTAGTAATTACTCTTATTTCATTAGATTTATATTCTCATAATGAAAAGGACCCTTTTGATGGAAACCTAATGTTTCCATATTTCACAATTGTAAACCACTTTGCCTTGAAAATCCTTATCATTCAATCTTTGCATGTATTTATTGATTTTGTTCCCAGTCATTCCTTGAAGAGGAATTGATGGGTCACCGTGCACAATGCACGATGTTAATATTTTTTGTACCAAATTATTTTCTCCCACAAGTTGTGTATGTCTATTTCTCTCTAAGGCTGAGAATGCTTTCTACTTCAATTTTACATTCTTTAGTACATTGTATAATCTTTTTCTTAAAGAACGTTGACAAAATGAGTGTGATTGAGGTAGATTTTCTCAGTTCCTTGAAGAAGGATGAAAATTTACATTAGCAGAGGCCATACATTTGGACTTGAAAGTGACTGAGATAAGAATAATAAATGAGTCTGGCAGCAGGAGGAAAATAAAATGTTAAAAGAAATAATAGTTCATTTGGTTTAGATGCTATATGTACTTTCAGTAAATCATTACAAAAATACTAATGAAGAATCATTATTTGATAAATAATTTGGTGGATAGATAGAATTTTAAATTCTAGGTTATATTTTGGTTTGAGCATGATGAGGAAGTGGAGATCAGTTTCTACTGACTTACTAAGGTGGTTTTGTGACTTGTGTTGTTTAATCTTGATTATAAACTTGATTGGGTTGAGAAATGCTTAGGAAATTGATAAAGTGTGTTCCTGTGTGTATCAGTGAGGGTGTTTCCAGAACTGGGTGGCATGGGGGAACAGTAAAACTTAGGGAGAAGGTTTCTAGTTCATAATGTGTCACTTTTTTTCCTCTTGGATATCAAGCAGGAAACTTTCTAGAGCAAGAAGTTTTATAGCCTGCTATAGAACAAGGTAAGACACAGAGTATTTTTTATTGCCAGTTGTTACACAGAAAGGGGAGAAGACTGGAGGAACATTGTCATATTTTATTCCTGGCTCTAGGTGAAGAAGGTTCTAGTTTCTATGGCTCACTTTTGAGAAGAGGAGTTCTAGTTTCTATGCCCCACCTTGGAGGAACATAAGGGACAAAAGACATGATCAGTGGAAGATCAGAGGAAAATTTTGTTTCTGGAGCTACTTCTTAGGTCTTTACTTTGAGGTATTATTTTCTGATCCCCCCCCCAAATTCTGCCTCCTACACAAAATATTTAAATTTATTCAAAACCATTGTTTCTCCAAAATTTTTACCTTACAATACATTATAAATACCTTCATGTCATGGTCAGGGCTTTAGAGATTTTATAATCCTGAAACCTAGTACAATAAGCAAGGTCTTCATAAATATTTGTTTAATGTATACATAAATGGGCTTTATGTTATTAACATATCCAGAACAAATACTTATGTCCAAATGCAGATTAAATTTTCCATCTAACTTAACCTTTCCAGTCATGTGAGTCCAAGTTCTCTAAACTGGTTGAGCCATGAATATTTTCACAACTTAGCACTTACTTACCCAGGGACATGTATGCTTCGCTACTGATTTCACATGTGGGGAAGCCAGTCTCCACAGTGAGCCTCACCTTTGGTTTTAATACCATTTTGTGTTCGTACCCTTCCACACTGAGCAGGGCTGACTCGTGTAACTATTAAGATGGTGAAACATGACAGAGGGTGACCTCCAAGACTAAGCCATAAAACGTTGCAGCTTCCGCTGTGTTCTTTGGTTGACACAACTGCAGCATAGCAGAAAGGTTTATATGGGGAGAGCCTGGGGCTGCCTGCAGAGACTTAGCACTAACTCGCCAGCCATATATGCAAGCTTTTCTAGAACTAACTGGCCAGCCCGTTAGTCCTTCAAAAGACTACGGCCCTCCAAATGCAGCCTCTTGAGCCAGAATCACCCAGCTAGACGCTCCTAGATTCCTGACCTACAAAAACTGTGTGAGTAGATAAATGTCTGTTGCCTCAAGCCACTAATGTTTGGGAATAATTTTTGCACATCACTGTGTAGCTAATATAATGTGTCATGGGTGTGCCTGACCAAATTGGTGGAAAGAATCTTGAAGAAAAGAAGCGTATCTTTCATCTCTCACATTTCCCTTCCATATAGTAAGATAATCTCCATAAATGATGTTAATGTTTCATAATTACCCTCTAGTCAAGTCAACAAATGCCCATATAATGACCACCAGATGGTCTTCTAAGGGCTAAAAAAAAAAAAAAAAAAAAAAAAAAAAAAAAAAAAAAAAAAAAAAAAAAAAAAAAAAAAAAAAAAAAAAAAAAAAAAAAAAAAAAAAAAAAAAAAAAAAAAAATCAGCAAACACAGTGGGGAAAGAAATTCCAGGGGAGAAAGACAGACAGTAATAAGTAAAATTATTATGGACCAGTTCAATGAAGATAGGAAGCTCAGAGGAAAAAATAAGAAGCAGGAGACACGATTTTACATGTTTTAGAGGGTTTCGGGACAGCATTCTCTGATAGACATTTGAGAAGTGCATTGGCAGATAGTAGAGAAAGAGCGCCCCAGGCGAGGGCAACACAGAGTGCCAAGTCCAGACCCTAGAGAAGCAGGAACATTTATTCCATAATAAGGCTAATGTGACTAAGGTTGACTTCGCTCTTTCTTATTTTACTATTTAGTTCACTGAGTTTGTCACAATTACAGTTTTACATTTGAATGCCTCTTAGTGACTTGTAATTCCACCTTCCCTTTTTTCCTGAATTTGAACAGGGTACCTGACATTAGTCTACTTTACAGTGATCTCTCCTGCAAATTTCTCATTTCATAAAACTATACACATGACTAAGATTTATATATGCTAACGTTTGAGGGTGGAATGAAAATTAGAAAATTCACTGATTGCAACCTTCCTACTTTTCTGCTCCTTGGTGTTTGCTCGCTTCATTAAAGCCGTGAGCACCCACTAGCAAACTACACAGCTTTTGAAGCAATACATGTGTGTTGGGATGTTTCAGACACTGCATGAAAGAATCAGGCTCAATCAATATACATTTATTGAGATGTAAGGACTCGGGTTGACAAATAGTGGGTCTCTCATTGCAAAAGAACAGATTCCTATTTGCTACACATCCTGTCATTTTATACTGTGGTCTTTACCCTTTTCTCCTCTTTGCTGAAGGAGACAAGTCACAGTGAATTGAATGCTCAATGAATAATGAATTCTGCTTGATTACAGCCTATTAATGATCACAAATAAATGAAAGGGTGTTTGTATTTCATAAACATTTGAATTTTTTAATTTTACATTTCACTTTAGGTAAATACATGTATCATTAATAAATGAACATCCCTCTGAGAGGAATGATGCAGAATTAAACTCACATTTAACATTTTCAGTTAGCATGTAAACAAAAGCCCTTGAAATTTTGTGTGATTATAGCAACTGGTGTTGTCTTTTTAGAAAGATGAATGATTTTCTTTCTTTCTTGATCCCTCTTACAGACATGATCTTGCAAATTTACTGAATTCTTTTATTCATGCTTTACTTCATAGAGATGAACATATACAACACGAGGAAACTAGGGTAGAATAAGAGCAAATCAGAGATAAGGTAGAAAGAGCACAAAGATACAAATCTACAAGAAAAATATCTTGTAGCTTGGCTGACTTGCACAGGCAGGTACACATGTGTACCTGTGTAGCAAGTCGTGACAATAAATAACCACCATGATATAACCAGGAAGGGACAAAGACAACTGTTTGAAAATTAGAATTTGTTGATGGGTAGGAGGAATATTTTTTTAAGTTTAATACTGGAAAGAGTATTAGCATATATGTTTTTCTTCTTGCATAAAAATATGACCATTCAAGTTATGAGAAAAATAGGGATAACTGAAAGGAATACACTTAACAAATAGTTTACCTGGAAACTTAAGGAAATTTTTATCAAAGCAAATTAAAATGTATGAGGACTATTTATACTGTAGCATCATTTATAGTTAATTTTTCTCGGCTCTAAATGTTCTATTAGATCACAGATTATGAAAATAATGAGTTCCTTAAATCTCTGTCAGAATATCTTATATGCCTAATAATACACAGGGAAAAGTATTCTAAAAATCTTTCTGTGGCACAGATTTAAGCTTTGTCCAAATCAAGTAAGTGTTATAGCGCAATTTTTGAAACAAAAGAAAATTTGTGACTCAAAAGACAATTCGGGGGGGAGGCAGAGATTTAGCTCAGTGGTTCCGGTGCCTGCCTAGCAAGTGCAAGGTCCCTGGTTCGATCCCTGGTAACCATATATAACAATACCCAGGATAGTGGCTCATGCCTGTAATCCCAGCACTCAAGAGGCAGAGGCAGGAGGATTGCTGAGTTCAAGGCTTGCCTGGGCTACATAGTAAGCTCAACTACAAATGAGCCCCTGTCTCAAAAACAAACAAACAAAAAAGACATTTCAAGAGCCTTACTCAGAGTTTACAAACTGAGTGTGTATTTGCTTTGACATTCCATTTCCTCTCTGTGAATAGCACTTAATATTTACTAAACTTTATTATGTGCTTGGCATTGTGCTGTTTCTGCCTGTCATAAAACCTCACCAATGAGGAAGTCACTACTATTATCTATGCTTCACAGGTGCAAAAATCTCCACATGAGAAAGTTCTGTAACTTACCCAAAGCCTAGTACCCAAGCTGTAATTAAAGTTAAGTCTGGCTTCACATCGTTTAAGTTTCTATGTCTGGTAGGAGGTTTTGTACAAACCAAGCTGCCAGAGTACAAGTCTTATTGAAGCAAATTTATTACTCACCGATGCGCAGCGAGGATAGACAGAGCATAGGATCCATGTGAGCAGGTTTCTTAAGGTGCTGGTGAATCCACCCAGGGCGGACGGAGTCTCTCCCATGCCTCCCCACCCCACACTGCCACTGAGAGACCCCACAAGCACTGTGCTCTGGATTGTTACTCAGCCTTACTTGGATTGCTGAGTGCAAATGTTACAGAACATTCTGTGTTAGGAGAAATGAGGACACGCTGCAAGATTTTCTGAACAGCTCCTCCTTATATTGTACACTCTGTACCTTCTTCCCAAGAACTGCAAGCAGTGGGAAGAGCCAAGCTGGCCAAGCCCCCCACAAGCCTGACCTCCTGCACCCATGTCTTCAGTACTAAGTATACCGCTTCATGGATAATCCTGTGCTCATGGTTAATTCCCTATGTCAAACTGACTCCGCCAGTGGGGTTCCCAGGCTACACATTTCTTTTCTGAGTGTGTCTGTGAGCTCAGCATTCCACCAGTAGCTCAGCATTCTGCTAGGTAGCTGAGCCCAGTGAGCTCAGCAGTCCGCCTGGTAGACTCAGTAAAATGAATTGCTCTCCCCAGTGTGGGAAAGTGCCAGGCAGTCCAACGAGGACCTGAATATAGAGGAGGGAATAGTATGTCCCTTTTTGCTTCCTGCCTATGTTCTGCACTGGGGCATCATTCTTCTCCTGTCTGTGGACTGGTTCGCTTTGGCTTCCTTGGTTCTCAGACCTTTGGACCTGGACTAGAATTATATCCTCCACTTTCCTGATTTTCCTGCTTATGAACAGCAGGTCTTGGGACTTATGGATCTTCTTGCATGGAGGATTTTCACATATTAAACACATAAAATTGGTTCTGTGTCTCTGAAGAACTCTGCCTAACACGTGATTTATCTTCCTGAATTTCTTCTTTCAGTATTTGAAGTCATGGATGTTATTAGCCATGATGGTAAATTTCAGGTGTTAAGGTACTTGAGTGGGCCACAGGACACCCACATATTTGGTTAAACATTAATTTTGGGGTGCATCTGTGAAAGCAGATTGCTGTCTTCAGTGTAAGCAGGGCCTCCTCACCCAATTCATGGAAAGCCTAAATAGAGTAAATATCTAAGAAAGCATTTACTCTCTTTGCCTGTCTTTGCAGTAGTACACTGGTCTCCTACCAGCTTCAGATTCATCCTTGGGCTGGAAATTGTTCTATTTGTTCTTCTCCTCTCAAGCCTATACATTAGTTTTCCTGGGTCTGGATTTATCAGACTCCTTAATTGCATGAGCCAGTTCCTTATAATCACACACACACAACCCACACATATATCCTGTTGGTTTATTCCTCTGAGGAACATGACTAATATGGATTTGGATACCAAGAGTTGTTCTAGAATAATGGAATTTTAAGGATCAGTTATGTGAATTGGTTCTTAGTTTTCTGGGATTGGTTCTGTGGCCTAATTAGATTTAAAGATATTGAGGATATTTTCAATAGTAAAGAGATTATTGACACTTCATGGTAGGACTCTTTGTGGAGATACAAAGTTATCTCCAGGGCCAGAGGGTTAGCTCAGTGGTTCCAGCGCCTGCCTCGCAAGCGCAAGGTCCTGAGTTCGATCCCCGGTAACCACATATAATGCTGGGTGTGGAGACACGCCCACCAACAATCACCGCATACCACAATGCCGGACGTGGTGGCTCATGCCTGTCATCCCAGCACTCGGGAGGCAGAGACAGGAGGATTGCTGAGTTCGCGGTGGCTTACCTGGGCACCATAGTGAGCTCAGGGCCACCCTGAACTCCAAAGCGAGACCCTGTCTCAAAAGCAAAAAAACAAAAAACAAAAAAAAACAAAGTTATCGCCAGTTAATACCCTAATCAACTATCTTAAGATAGAGCAGAGTAACTGTATATATAAAATTTTAATGTTTTTATAAACCTAGTGACTAGAATGAGCTTGGTTATTGTGCCTAGTGCCATTAGACAAAATATTAAAAAGAAAAGCATAAATTTGGGAATTAAATTTTTAGTTCGAATGACAGAAAAATGACCTGAACGCTTTTACATATGTCGTTCCTAAAGGAAATCCATATTCTTCACATGCACAGATTGCTGAAAATCCCATGTGGAATCCTATGGCACAGTTGACTGCATTCCCAAATCAGCTGAGCTCCCAGCCTAGCAGGGAGAGTGTCTACAACTAAAGTGAGTGTAGTGGTTGAGAAAGAAATGGACCTTCCAAGTTAAAGCGAGAATGTGTGGAGAGGCCTTGATAAACCTGGGTCTGTTTATCCTCTAAGTTCTGGCAGGTGCCCTTGGTCAGTGGAAAGGGCTTTGCCAGCAGCAGCGGCCTCTCTGCACAGTCTGGTGGGGACTCAAACCTATACCGCCTTAGGAAAGTATCATGGCCTCCACTGAGGTAGCTGCCACACAAGACGTGCTGATTTTCTTCACGCCCATTTAGTTCCTTTTGTAACTAAACTCAAGTCTTCACAGGTCTTCACTTTTCGAGTGTCTTTTGAAGACAAGGCACAACCTGTCTCCTGTGAAGGAGTCCACTGCACTCCAAAACAACTGCACTCAGAATTTTCTAATTTACATAGACAAATCTGGAAACATATTTGAGAATGAACTTTGAGACTGTGGGACAATGGTAGACAGAACATACAATTGAAGCAGGTGAGAGGTTTTTTTTTTTTTTCTGACATGGCCTCATTAAGCAGAAATTTTGCATTTAATCTTGCAGCTGGGAAGTTCAAAAGGGCTAGAGATATGTGTTCCCTGAAATGCTCTTGCACCCTCCCTAGCTGCTTGTGTATTAAGAATTTGGAACTGTGAACTGAGAAACAGAAATTGGGCTGTGCTGCAGGTTCAAAAGAACTGTCTGTGGAAAATGACTAAAATCTTGAATGCTCAGAATTTGCCCTGTTTGCTTTTGTATCTATTAGCTGTCACTTTGTAACAAATTACCCCAAACCTCATTGGTGGAGAAAACAGTTATTCATTATTATAATGCATACATTTGTGGGTTGTTTGGCCTTCACTGGGCTCACCTCATATATTTGGGTTAGCTGAGGCTCTGACCTCAGCTCAGCCTGACTGGGACAGCTCCAGTCAATGTATCTTCTGTCCTGGAGCAGAGGACGAGGCCCATTGTATCTTTCTCATGGCTATGCCCACAGTGCAGAGAGCAAGCAGAAACACGCAAGGTTCCCTGGAGCCTGGCCTCAGATTTAACACACGTCATTTATATCTCATTCTGTTTATCCACAACAAGTGGCACTGCTGAAAACAAGTACAAAGTTTCCTGCAGTGGTTTGGATGTCTGTGTTCCCTTCAGGATTCATGCTGAAATGCTGATTCATGCTGAAATGCACTTGCTGTTGTGGTGGTATTAAGAAGCAGGGTCTTGGATGTGTGTCTTACCAAAAGCTTTTCAATCCCTTCCACCATGTGAGGACACAGCATTCATTCCTTCTGGAGAATGCAGTAACTGCGAAGGAGTGACCAGGCCTATCAGCTGGCACCAACTCACTAGGGCCTTTACCCTGCACTTCCTAGCCTACAGAATGGTGGAAAAATCAATATCTATTATTTATAATTCACCTAGACTTTGTCATTTTGTTATAGTGGTGCAAATGGAGTAAGACAGAAATTAAAGTGAAATATTGAAGAGAGAAGTAAAACGTTGCTATAACAGATTCCTAAACATGTGGAAGCCTCTTTGGAACTGGGTAATACAGAGGGGCTGCAAGAATTACACTGTGCTCGATAACAGAACGTGATGTCTAAGAGAGGCCTCAGTTGACTCAAGACATCACTGTTCACTATTCTGCACGGCCCAAGGACTCCTTGCACTGTGGTGCAGTATTCCTTAGTCACCCCAGCTGCGACTCAAGTGGATCCAAGTGGGTCTTGGGCCACCAGTCCAGAAATATAGACTGTAACCCTTGACTGTCTGCACAGTACATCTGTAAATGTACAGAATACAACAGCTGAAGAGGCACAATTCCAGCTAGATTTCAAGGGGCAATTCAGAGAATCTAGAGGTCCCTGAAGAAAACTGTCAAAGGGTAAGGCCACTGTAAGGAATCTTCAGTAGGACCATGCCTACTGGATCTATGGGAGTAAAAATGCTGCACAGAGCCCAGCTAGAGCAATTCTCAGTGGAGCCAGGGAGTGGGGGTACCCCACCGGGCCAGACTGGTAGAGCCAGTAGTGAACAGTGTCAGCCTGGAAGAATTGAAGGCACCTGCCTGCAACTGCTGACTGATGGGACAGTAGGAGGTGCAACAGATCACCTGAGACATCCCAAACCTCATATTTGAAGTTCAGTTGTTATTCAAATCCCATAACTCTCTACTTGTTATCTTTCTTAGAGAAATCTATACTCTTGAACATCCAGGAAGTGCTGCCTCCTTTCACTGCCAATTAGATTTTACATCTATTCCCTTCTATTGTTATGTTATTAAAGTCAGAGAGAGGAAGTGGTATCCTTGGGCACCACTTGGTGGTAATTTCTCTTGAGCTGAAGAAATGAAGCAATGTGCTAGGGCTAGAGATTATAGAGGACTACCTGCCCAAATGACACCATTTTCTTTTTTTTGTTTGTTTGTTTGAGACAGGGTCTCGCTTGGTAGTTCAGGCTGGCTCTGAGCTCACTATGTAGCCCAGGCAAGCCTCGAACTCAGCACCTCCCGTCTCTGCCTCCCAAGTGCTGGGATTACAGGCATGAGCCACCACACCCGGCATGACAACATTTTCTAATTTGCATACAGATGTTATATAGATCAGTGCTTGTCCTGGCTTTCCTAGCTCTTCTTTGGTGATAATCCTAATGATAGGAGATTTTTTCCAACTTAGTATGAACAATATGTACCTTTGTAGTTCAAATTATTCAAAGGACAACTTTTACATTTCAGTAGATCTTATAATCACCAGTTGTCCTATATTTTCAACTGTCATATTTTAAGAAGAGCCTACTTTTCCCTCAGGGTATCAACTTATTTCTCAAGAACTACTTGAACTTTAACATGCTGATATATTTTATTTTCAGTTTTGCTGCCTGTCTCTAGCTGAAGCCAATCCCAGTTACTTGTGTACAAAAGGGCCTTAATTAATACATTAGCCAAAGAAATAGTGCAAAGAAACACCAAGATTGCTTTATCTACATGGCAGCTTGATCTGTGAAAGTTGAAAAAAAAGAGAAGAAGCCAAAGTACTCTTGGCTGTATTAGCAGCATCAGGCAATTATGGGATCTGCTGCAATAAATGGCCAAGGTTATGGCACCCGTAAAGTTTAATTTGCATTATGAATATTATGATATGTTCACTAAGAATGCAAAGCAGGCTCTGCAGGTTGTGAGCAGCTCAGTTAGAGTGTATTTCAGAATTTCTTTCCTTCATGCAAAGGCAGGAGGAAAATGACTTGCTAGTGTGTGGTCGGCTTCAACCTTTGCCTCTTCTGCAGGACATATGGAGCATTAAAGCAGATGGTCCTTCTGGGCTACCCTTGGAAGTGAGGGAGTCACCAGATGGTCTGATGTAAATTGTGTCTGGGCTGTGCTGTAGCCAATCGGATTATCTGCATCATTTTGGGGATTAATGTAGATGGTCAGAAAAATTGATTAGGATGCCATGATTGGAAGCTGCTGGTATAGGATAAAAATGACTCAGACAATTGTGCCAAATGTGTATCATTTTAAGTTACCTATCACAAACTGATTTGGTACATGCAGAGACACTGGAATTGGGTGAGAATTTCATCACTGTAGGCCTAAAACACATAGAAAATTATATTTCAGAGCAATCAAATACATAGAAATCATATAACTTTATCGATAAATAATCTAAGCCCATTAAACTTTCCACAGCTGTCTTATATTTACTTACATGATGCATTCAGCAGTGGGCAAAGAAGTGATGTACGCTAGTCAACTTGTCTGCTTGGATACATGACCACGCTGCTGCTCTTTCTTCCATTCCTAGGCACCTCCTACGGGTCGGGGTTTCCCATGAAGCCATGTGGGACAAATCTGTTGACAGCTGCCCAAATGCTATAACAAAGGTTATCCCGCTATTACATCTGCCTGCTCCATATCTAACTCCCTGGTCATGGCCACAAGCATGAAAGACACGAGGCTTAGAAGATTACAGGGAAAGCTTTAGTGAAACAGGTAGAATTTGGGGACACCAGAAAGAAGATGAGATGCTAGTCAGAAGTGTTTCCCTATCCTCTGTTCTCTGAAAATGTAGTGTCAGGCTAGACTCAAACATGTCTCCAGCTGGAAGGTGAAGTCTTCATTTGTCTAGTACTTCAGAACCACAGGATTAGCCCAGTCCACTTAGCCTTGTATGAGGTTTGTGGGTGGAAAAGGGGGAGTAGGGCAAGAGGCAGCAGAAGGCCATGGTGACTCTTATAAGGACCTGTGCTGACCCTACTAAAGGTCAGGAAGCATCCTGACCAATTTGCTACAGTATTAAGGACAAAAACTGGGGACCAGCTATAATATTCAAGCAGAATTATTTTACCTCTTTTGAGATGCTGATGGACATGGATTGTAAATTTCTTCTGATTAATAATTGAGTTGACATAATTTTTTTAGAACAAGCAATTTGGCAAATAAACTAGCCTTCATAAATGATCATATGAAGCATAGTTAACAATTTTAAATTATTACTACATAAATCACTCTAAGAAAAATAAAACAGAGGAAAAAAATAAAGTCATCCACAGCCCACATGGATATTGCAGTATTTTCTTGAAGGGATTTCTCCAGTTTTCTCTCTGTCTCTATCCCCATCTCTGTCTCTTTTTTTTTTCTCTATCTCTGAATATTTTTTAACTCAGATCATTGGTGTACATACACTTTTTATTTATTTTTATTTTTATTTTATTTTTATTTTTTGAGACAGGGTCTCGCTTTGTAGTTCAGGCTGGCCCTGAGCTCACTATGGAGCCCAGCCAAACCTCGAACTCAGCAATCCTCCTGCCTCTGCCTCCCAAGTGCTGGGATGATAGGCGTGAGCCACCATGCCAGGCTACATACACTTTTTAATTAAATCTATACTCATTTAGATCTTGGCTACCTACAGTTACAGGGAAGTATAGGGCTTCAACTTGAATTTGGGTACATTGCAATTCAATCCCCAAACCATTTAATATTATATAAAGATCTTTTTTCCAACTCATTAAGTAGTCTTAAGACATATTTTGATGTCTATACTATAACTTGGGTAACCATTTCCTATGTTTAAAGCATTTATAGCAGACAAGTTGTTATGCTCATGAATAACATATAAACATCTACTTGTATAAATACGTGTGACTAATCTTTTAGTTACATTTGTAGCAGTTTGTTAGGAGAATTTTAATGAATCTATATTGTAGAGATCAAAGCTATCAGGGAAACAGCAGTGCTAAGAGACAGACCCAGAAGCACCTGCAGAGCATTTGCCCACCCTTTCCACGTATACTCCCTTCATGACTTGCCTCCCCATGGATCAGTATTACCTAATTGCTCAGACTTGTAACCTTACTGGTTGACCATAATTTTGTCCCATATTACACCCAACTAGTAGTTTTGCTGTATGAACGTTCCCCTGTCTATTGGGGTCCCTGGCAAGCAACTCAGGCCCCCTCCTGTCTCTCCCTCACAATAAATATTGGCTATTTTAAACCTCTGTTCCTCCTTAGAATTCATTCTTCAGTTATGGGGAACATGAACTTGGCATATTTGACATCTAGACATCTAGCACGTTGCGGGTTGTATTATTTCCCCTGTATCATTTAGAGGTCCTATATCATTTGGAAGTCCCACTGGGATGAATAGAAGTAAGAGTTTGTTTTGTTGTTGTTGTTTTGTGGATTCTGGATTGTGACTAGTTTAGGTAATCAAAAGTTGTCGTCTTTGTTTACTCTTTAAAATCTTTGTCTTTTTAAAAATTATTGTTTTTTGTTTAAGTTTATCATTTAATTCATTAAATGAGAACACTTAACTCCTTTAATTGAGAACATGAGAAGATTATGATATTCCCTTGATGGGATATTTTACTTTTACAGCCAGGGTCTTGTATTCCTGTTTTGTATAGGCTGCATTTGGACTATCATAGTAGCTGCTGAATTTATTGATGCTCCTTGCTTGACCTGTTTTACTTGTTGGACACAGTGCTAAAGAAAAATAGTGTTAGAGTGTCCTCTAGTGGGCCTTGACACTAACCAAAACATAAATTTATGAAATGCTGTGAAGTGGGTCATTATGAAATCCAGATTATATTTGTGAAGTATGCATACATATTGATAAATCACGGGGCCCCAAGTGCCAGTTAAAAAACCATAGGCTGGCGGCCATTCTTAAGACCGAGGAGGCAGGTTTCACTGAGGCAGCCATCCCCCATCCCTCTCTACACCTTCGAGGGAACACCAACCCTATTCTGCCTCAGTCCTTTCTTGGCTGATCATGCGCTACTGAGGAGACAATCTTAGCTCTTGAGATATCCTACTCTCACCTTTCAAGGAGGGGCAAGTTGGGCCAACTCTCCATGAGCATGAGAAGAAAAGGCTGCCTTTTTCTGATCTTCTTTCCACTCTTATCCTGTCACTTTGTACTTTCTTTTTCTTAGGAGGCACATTTTTGCTGAAAATTAGAGAATGAGGAGCCCTGAACTATTTCAACTTTTCCCTCCTGGCCAACAACTAAGAACTTTTAAGCTGAGCTCACAGAAAATGAACTTGTGCTAATGATTTTTTTTCGTGGATTTTAGATAGTGTGATCTTTATCCCTTATAGAACTCTGACCAATAGCAGTTACTCTGCCATCTAAATGCTCTTAGAGCAGCCACCACTCTTATAGCAAAGGACAGGTTTCCCCCATGCCATCTGGTTAACCCCCAGTAAAACAGTGGGAATATTGGCCAAACAGGCAGCTGGATTCCCATTTGGAGACAAATCTCTGGTTGTGTGGAACCAGTGAAAGCTGAGGACAACTGGGGGGTCATCACCAGTGTGGCTCTGGAAGATTTCCAAATACTCCTCAGAGGAAGCTAAGTCCTGAAAATGCAAGTGGGCCACCAGCAGGAAAATCCCTACTTACCTATTGTCTCTTCCTGTGCTCCTTAGTGAGATGAGAGGTAACTCAGTAATTTTCTGGTAGCCTTTGTCCCAGAATGACCCCAGACAAACTTAGAGAAATCTCCCAAGTCTCTACTAAGAGATAAAGGTTTGAATTTTTCTCTCTCTGATAATAAAGAGATCCATTCTTCAGATACATCCTAATACATTTATGAGGTCCAGCATAGATAAAATCAATAACTTTCTAGATACACTGACAAACTTTTGGTAGGACAAAGGTATAAATTGGGAACCACCCTCCCCCCCAGTTTTATGCATTTCAACTCCCTGAGACTTAACTTTAAAACTCCTTGTCTATATAGGTAACATTTTTACACTACTCTTCTCTACAGGAGGTCAAGCAGAGACAGCTTACAACTGTTTGCCTTTCCTAGACAAAAACAGCTATTAGAGAAGCAATTTACACTACACATGCTAATTAGGCATACAAAAAATGGGTTTCAGTTAGCCTTTCCCTTCTTTCATGTACATGTGAAAAACTGGTAAATGTGTCTATACTAACATGTAATTTGTGGTTGCTAAACAGTGGGTAAAACTTTTAGCTTGTGAGCTTCATAGGTGTGTTGCAGATATAGAGACAGAAATTTCAGAGTGGATTTTATACAAAAGTTAGCCTCGTCTTGTTGCTAAGGAAGATTGGCTAGGTGATTAGGTAGATAGAACAAATGTCTCAGAGACTTTGTTGCCCTAGAGCGCAGAGAATGATTGTTTTCAGAGCCATCGTTTGCTTCTGTCTGTCTCTGGATGTGCTCTGTTTTGTAGGCTGGGAGGTGCTCCAACCATTTCCAATTTGCTTTTTGATCTCTTTTTCTCTCCTCCTTCTCAGTCAAAGAATTGGAAGCAGTTGTTCAAGCCTCCTGCTTACTGATTTAATTTTTTTAGCAAAGCTTCCTTCTTTAAACATGACTGTGATAGCTGGAATCCTTCATAGCTTGTGCTTTTGGAAACACGTGGGGTGAGCTACTGGGAAATATAAGGGTGTGGGTTCCTCAGGGAGGTGAGTCCAACCTGATCCATCTTCTGGCTGCTCTCCAGAAAGCAATGATCTGTTCTGGAGCAGGTCATCTTGGTGAGGCCTTGAGAGGATATAGAAATCAAGTAGAAATTAAAATGGGCATCAATTTTTTTCCTCTTGTATTTCAGATGGAAAACTCAGGGTCAAATTCTCTTACTTTTTAGAAATGTATTCTTAAGCACTGGAAAATTTTCTACCCTCACATATTGAAAAAAAGCAGTTTAATGATTTTTAATACCTGTGTATGGCCTGGCTAACCCCTGGAAACAAAATGGAATGCAGAGAGAAGTATTGATTATGATACTATTTCATAACTAGGAATGCACTGTAAAAAAAGAAGAAAAATGAGCATCTTATGTTTGGACTTTCTTTGCATTAAGAAAAAAACTTTAACTTGTGTTCAAAATGTAAATATAAGCCACAGGAAAAACAGACCACTGTGGTTCTTAAGACACAAACAGGTATCTCTACTATCACTGAACCTGAGGTTCTTCATGTTACTCTTGCCTTGTGGACAAAGCTTTCAAGCCAACTGTAATTAAAGGCTCAAATGGATTATATCTACCTCTAATTTTGTTCAAGCTTCTCAAGGACCGTGCTTCAATATTTTATAATCAACACCAGGAGGAGGATAAGGGAGACAAAAAGATCAAAAGAAAAAAGCTTCTTCAATTGAATCCTTAAAAGTAGTAGATTCTAGGGGGCTGGAGGGTTAGCTCAGAGGTTCCGGCGCCTGCCTCGCAAGCGCAAGGTCCTGAGTTCGATCCCCGGAAACCACATACAATGCTGGGCGTGGAGACTCATACCCACCAGCCATCAATACCACATACCACAGTGCCGGGCGTGGTGGCTCACGCCTGTAATCCCAGCACTCGGGAGGCAGAGACAGGAGGACTGCTGAGTTCGAGGCTTGCCTGGGCTCAGAGCCAGCCTGAACTACAGAGCGAGACCCTGTTTCAAAAAAAAAAAAAAAAAAGTAGTAGATTCTAAGTCTGATTCTTGTGGCTCTAAGAATTTCTGGATGACTGAATTCACCTGTTATCCCTGCAGAAAGTCAGGCCACCTTAGGAGGGGCTGTGATAAGAACTGTCACAACAAGAGGACCCCTGAACCATGCCCTGATTACAAAGGTGACCAATGGAGGTTGGACTGCTCCAGGGATTAGACTCATCATATCAGCCGGTCCAGTAAGGCTGAAGGGACTCTGGGAACCCTCTGGCTGAGCTACCATCTCCATAAAGGAGCCCAGGTAATTAGGACTATAGAGGAAAAAGAAATCAGCCTATCGCTGAACACTGGCATGTTTCTCTTGGTTATTCTTTTCAACCTGGGCCTTCCTTTGAGCTGTCATACTTCAGTGAAAGGAGGAATTGGAGAAGAGGTAACTCACTATTTCCTAGGACCCTTAGGTTGGAACTGATAATGACTTTCTCTTTACCCATTCTTCTTTAATTGTGCCTGCAATCTCTCTCCCCTCCTGGAGAGAGAGATCTTATCTTACTTGAATACTGTAAATGAACCTGAGGTCAGGCACCTGCTTCTCCCTCATAGAGACAGAAATAAATTCTAAAGTCTGAGAAACTAAGAGTAGGATAGGTAAAAACACTAAGAGCTATCCTGGTGCAAATATATCCCAAAGATCCTACTATTTTTCCTTACCAGAGACTATACTCACCAAGGCCTAAAAATTAGAGGACTCCTGGCTATAATCGATAACTTCAGAGCACAAGGTCTACTTCAAAGACATACAAACACAAATTCTAATTTTAATCCTCACTGCATTTGAAATGCTTTACTGCTACTCTTTTCTCACTAATGATGTTCTTTTCAATAGAGAAACAGATGCTTTACTAAAAGATATCACCTTGCTGGCTAAATTCCAACAGACTCTTCAACAGCTAATGGAAACTCAGCCTAAAGCAAAAGGAAATCCAATATTCAAATTACCAACCCAGAGCTTTAGTACTGATGAAGTCTCTTCTCTCATCATCCCCTTCCCTAGGACCAGTTTGAGAAGGACCACACACTGTGATCCTGTCTATTCCATCAGCTGTTAACGTAGCCAGCCTGGATTCCTGAATACAACATAGCCAACTCAAGACCTAGGAACCAGAGGCTCCTAGGTTGTTCACTGAGTGAGAACAACCATCAGAATACTCTGTGAACCCATAGAAGACTTAAAATTCTCATTCAGCAAGGTACGAAAGTCTTCAGATAAGTATCTAAGATGTTAGTCTTAGTCCTTTCATTAATTACTATTTAAAGAGGGGTGCAATTCCTTTCTAGTATGGGTACAGGAATATGCAGAGTTGTTACAACAATCATCTTAATGAATATGTGGCCTGTTCTCTTTGTCAAGTGCATCAGGACTTCCTTGCTGAGTGTTCCCACTTCAAGGAGGTGATTAGAATAAGTTATAAGATTTCACTGATGAGATACAAAAAAGTTCAGTGGTCCATAGTGTAGTTTGCCATTACAGAGCAGCCAAGTGAACTATACATGACCCTGGACATAAGTGAAGTTTTTCTAGGAATGCTACTGAAGTCTCTTTACAGGTAGCCCTATTCAGTAAGAATAAGGGTTCTTTCATGAGAGCCATACATATAGAGATGTCTACTTTCAGATATGGGATGATATGTAATTAACTCCAATTGTAGGACAACTTAGTAAAAAATCCCACCTTATGATGGGAATAAAGAAATCATTCTTATTCCCAGTGGCCTAACTCTACTAAATATCTGGAATGGATACCTGCTGAATAATGTGTATACACCATAACTTCATAGGTTGAAGAATGGTTTGCAACAGACTGGTTTAGTCACCCTGGAATTAGATGGGAAACCCCCACTGGTACTCACTGGTCTTGTGGAACTAATATGTGGCCCTAGTTACCCATTGGAAGGATCAGAAGATGCATGTTTGGGTTTGCATGGTTACAAATTAGGAGTGTCAAAACTATTGGCAAACCTGCAAACTTACCCTGTGACTTCAAAGGTCTAGGAGTGTGTTTCAATGGTATGATTACTTGGCTTTTAGTTTTGTCCCTTCCCTAGGATTAGAAGATGTCATGAAACATATCAAGCCCTTGGCTAACTATGGCCTTAAATGACACTTCAACAGCTTTACTTGAAGAAGTAAAACCAATGATGCAAGACATCCTCCAAAATTAGATGGCATTAGACATCCTAACAGCAGCACAGAGGGGTTCTTGCACAACTGTAAGAGCTGAGTGTTATGTGTACATTCCTGACACTTCTGCTAATATCTTGATGGTTGTTCAAGATATTAAACAACAGACTGAGGTCATGTTGGATTCTGAAATTCCTTGGATCTTCTCCTTACCTTCTTTGTGGGAGGCTATCACTAGCTCTCCCTGGTGGAAACATTTGATGGTTATACTCATTATAGTCTTGTCGATCTTATTATTTGGCCCATGCTTACTTAACTGGTTCTTTGACTTTGTCTCCTCTAGATCTAAAGCTGCATGCTTACCCAAAGTAAGAATGCCTAACGTCTCTCAAGGACATTTAGATAGACCTTCTGGAGAGTATTTCTGACTGCTGATCACAATTGCAATCTCCTTCAGCCAGAAGTAGCCAGAACAGGCATTGTTCCTTGCCTCTTCACAGGAGTTAGGGGTACCTATTAGGGGAGATGTATATTATAAACAGCTAAGTTAGGTAGGAATATTCTAGCCACTCAGACAGAGATAGGGCCTTGAGAGAGTCAATACAAAAAATGCAAACACATTACAACTCTGCCAGGAGAGGTATCTGTTGGAGTCCATGCCTCAGGATAAAGACAAAATGATCAGACCTACATTCTTTTCCAAGGGAAAGGATAAGTGCTATCACCTGGCTGAATAATGTCTAGATAGACATCAGTGAGTTACCAAGACTTCCAGACCCATCTTTTCTTTAAACAATTCATTGTTCTTTTAATGTGTACTTGCTAAATGACTTGATTCCTTATTGGGTTAAGATTGCTGAAGGGTCTATACTCATAATCTTACTGGTTGATCATAATTTTGTCCCAGTTGTACCCAAATGATGATTTTGCAATACAAAACTTCCCCTGTGAGGCAGGGCCCTAGCAACTCACTCAGGGCCCCTCTTGTCTCTCAGGAGCTAAAATCTCTCCCCCTCAAACATTTCCTGTGTTTAGCCTCTACTGTTCCTTAGAATCCAGTCCTCATTTCTGGGAAACAGGAACTTGGAATATCTGACATCTAGCAGGTTGGGAGTTATATTATTTACCTTATAACATTTTGAGGTCCTATATCACCAGGGACGTATTTTGGCAATGTCTCTTTGTCACCACTGGACATGATATTGGTACCTAGCAATTATAGTCTAACAATGATGCTAAACATCCTACAATACATAGGAAAGTCTCTACCAAACAACAATTCAACCTAAAACATCAGTAGTAGTGAGATTCAGAGACCCTGAAGAAGTGTAGTACTAGTTGTCATACTATTTTTCTAAATTGCTTGTCAAGGTAGTTTCCTAGGAAAGATAAATCTCCCCAGGAGAAATTTTGATGCTAGCCATTGAGAAAATATACTTCTACCTCTGTATAAACAGAAGCTGTCACTCAGAATATTTTGCATTGTTCAACTCCAAGATTAGCTTCTGGGGCTGCTGTATTCAATTTAACAGCCACATGATACATATTTTTATTAAATTAACAAAATAAAAATCATTTTTTGTCTTACCAGCCATAATTTTAAGTGACCATTGTGTGATTACCAAGTCAGAACTTACAGATATTGGGTATTTTTTACCACCCCAGAAAGTTCTTTTGGGCCATAATATTGTAGAGCTTCTCACTGGTACCTAAACATTCCTCACTACTCTGCTTGGTCTTTTCTGAAAAACACCCTTTTTTGCTCACTCAGAAAACCATGACAGCTCTCACCTCAGCACCAGAACCGTGTGGAAATACTTCTTTTGGAAAGGCATTTTATCCTAGCAATGAGGGGCACAATAAAAAATAGACTGAGTCCATTTAATTTTCAACTCTTTGAGGGCAAAACGTCCGTTCCAGATTATAAAGCATACAACATAAAACATAGTGTTTTATAATCACTATGATATATGATAGATATCATATGATATATGATATCATATATATGATAAATAATCGTGATAATAATTGTGACCAAATTAATTATATAAATTCTAACAAGTCACATGTGTGCTGGACTATGTTTCAGACATTCCAGAACTAACCAGACTTGACCATCAAATTGGTTCCTTTTTGTTTTGTTTTGTTTTTTGAAACAGGGTCTCACTTTGTAGTTCAGGCTGGCCCTGAGCTCACTATGTAGCTCAGGCAAGCCTCAAGCTCAGCAATCCTGTTGCCTCTGCCTCCCAAGTGCTGAGATTACAGCACTTTGGTGGCATGAGCCACCAAACTTGATATCTGTGGTATGTGGTACTGATTGCCAGTGGGTGTGCATGAGCCACCATGCCCAGTA
Organism: Thryonomys swinderianus; assembly: GCA_004025085.1. Classification (NCBI taxonomy): domain Eukaryota; kingdom Metazoa; phylum Chordata; class Mammalia; order Rodentia; family Thryonomyidae; genus Thryonomys; species Thryonomys swinderianus. Next base: position 81,084 of record PVIC010000664.1, on the reverse strand, counting down.
TTATTGTATGTGGTTACCGGGGATCGAACCAGGGACCTTGTGCTTGCTAGGCAGGTGCTGTAACAACTGAGCTAAATCTCCGGCCCATCAAATTGGTTTCTTGTGGCTGAAAACTACATGGCAGAGTTGAACAATAAATAGACAATAGGAGTTTGCATTGAGTTCTGGTCCTTTCCCAGAGAGGTGACCATAGTTAAGTATTTGGCTGATTGCTTAAACTCCATGGGCCCTAGTTTCTGTTTTTGAAAAATAAAAGATACAATTCTTTACTTCCTGTGATCCGAGTGAAGTCTGAATGAGATAGTGTAAATATAGCTAATATTTACTAGTAGTAAATGGTTTCATTAGAATCAGGCCTATGTTTTTTCTACCATAGAACTCCCACATTCAGACTTACGGTAACATTTCTTTATCTCATTGCTGAAAAGATGTTTTGTTACCATGAGTTCATCTCTCTGTCCTGTTTTTACTTCATTTAAAAACTAAATCTAGTTTGTAGGGTTTTGCTCAGGACCAGCTAATGAATTACAGGTGTTGTAAGTGTCAACCAGTGACAACAGGCTGCTCTCCGGGCTCCAGCATTCACTCTCTCAGTCTTTTCCACTTTCAGCCTGGCATTTGACACCACACCTGATGAAAACCTGCTCTCATCTTTAGAGAGAGGTGTCACAGAAGTTAACACTTTTGTCATCATCAATTGGGCTGGTTTTGTGAATCCTAAAAGAGTTTAAAAGCAAGATAAGCTGGATCCGGTGACAGCAGATATTCTAGTTGAAAGGCACTCTTCTGAATTGGCCCTTATGCCTATTTCTATGTCCATAGTGAAACTCATCGCTTTCAGTCCCATTCCCCCTTCACTTCCGGAGCTGGGAAAGTCTTAAGTTTAGAACCTTTAACTGTGACTTTTGTACACTGTACACAGTATTTTTTTCAGCCTTTATGTCTTCACCCCTTAGTCTGATTTCAGTGCTTTTCATTTCACATTATGCATATCACATACACCTTCCATTTTTTCTCTAAATCTTGCTGGAACTACTCCTTGTGCTACTACTCTGACTTTATTTATTTATTTATTTTTTTTTGAGACAGGGTCTCGCTTTGTAGTTCAGGCTGGCCCTGAGCTCACTATGTAGCCCAGGCAAGCCTGGAACTCAGCAATCCTCCTGTCTCTGCCTCCCGAGTGCTGGGATGACAGGCGCAAGCCACCACGCCTGGCCCTGACTTTTTAATAAGAGAATGATAGACACCCAAGTTTGAAACAGATATAAATAATCTTGTAGTTCACAATATTTGAATACATCCCAACTTATTATTCAACCTGTGCTTGAACAACCAATTGCATTGTGTTTATTACCAGAGAGTTAATAAAAATCTTTTATTTATAATTTTATTTTAACTCTCCATAAAACAGTCTGGGATGCTCCTTTTTTATCTACTTTAACCCCAAATATAGTGTCAGCATTTGTATCATGATTGCTTGTGCCTGCTTTAAAAGAAGTCTAGATGCCACTGACAAAAAAAAAAACAAGACTTGGGCTGGAGATTTAGCTCATTGGTTCTGGTGCCTGCCTTGCAAGTGCAAGGTCCTGAGTTTGATCCCAGTAACCACATACAAGGCTGGGCGTGGTAACTCAGGTCCACCAGCCAGCAACACCACATACCACGGTGCTGGGGGTGGTGGCTCATGCCTGTAATTCCAGCACTCGGAAGGCAGAGGCAGGAGGATTGCTGAGTTCCAGGCTTGCCTGAGCTACATAGTGAGCTCAGGGCCAGCCTGAACTACAAAGTGAGACCCTGTCTCAAAAAAAAAAAAAAAAAAAAAAAAAAAAACCAAGACTTTATCTTCTGTAATAAGAAGTCTCAGGGATGAAACACAGTAATTTGCTTAGTGGATCAAGGGTGTTGGTGTCAGAAAAATGATGATGTTGTAGAGGCTTTACTATGGATATCTTTGCTGAATCTTCAGGTCCCATGACCACACTATAGGCAGGAAGTGGATAGTCATATCTATAACTTTTCGTGGAGAAGACTAGCTTCTTCAGAAAATTGTCATCACCTTTGTATTAACATGGCATTGGTATGGTAACCATACTTGCCCTGGAGAAGATTAAAGTGAGATTGTCATATCTGGCATATCCCCGGAATAAGCTATATCCTGGGAGCTAAGTATATTGTCTCTCCAAAGTATTTGAGATCTATTAACCAGGAAGAGAAGACAGCACTGGGAGGGCAACTGTCCTTCTGAAACTTTCCATGAGATGATTCTAGCAGCAAAAGAAGCTTATTTCAGAACATCCCAGGAGCACTGGCAGAAAAGTTTAGAAGTGAGAAGCCAGGCCACCATATATTAAGGAACAGGTTTGTATTGTGCCAGTTGGGCCTTGATCCCACTCCGGACCTCTGTGCCACTGAGAGCAGGGTCAGAGCTCTCCTGCTATGGAGCAAAGGAGCTGGGATGTAACCACCCACTTCATGCATCACTGGCTGAGGGCTTCCCCCAAAGATGTTAACTCCCCCGCACTTTGAGCTTACTCCCCTATGGACTAATCTGATAGAGAGTATTAGGTGCTTGCTATAAGAGCACCCCACAGTCTTGGCATGGTGACTGCTGAGGAATATGTACAATGCCTGCCACTGTGCTTACAAGGTGCTCAATAAACACTATAACCAAATGAACATTTATTGAGTACCTAATATTTGCCAAGTACTACACAAGGTATTCATTAATTGATTTATTCTCAGAGGGACTTTCTTACTATAAACAATAATAAAACACATGTTGTTTGACTGCAGACCTTGATAAATTATAAAATATACATTCCCCATGGTTATGACTCTCTTCCCTTCCGTATTCAGTATTGATGTGTAACTTTTTGTTCCTGTTGAAGGAATCAATACTGGAACTACCTGCTACGACATGTAGTGTAGTTCTTAGGAAACAAGCTCTTTTACTTAATGAAATATTTAGTCTTATAGAGTTCTACTTTGTCCTTAAGAGTAGACATTTACTAACTAATCCATTAGTTGCTTGGAAAAGTATATGGCTCTTTTTTCTTAATTTGGAGTGGTGATTCACTCCCATGAGCAACCTCATATTGTAACGATTATTGCTCTTTAGTTAACAGTTAAAATAGGAAAATGGCTGCTACAAATGTAGGTGTTGGCTTCAAATTTCCCTAAATAATGTAATAATTTTAGTACTGCAATTTTAGGAGTAATAAAACTATCCCATTCCACCTTTTAAGGTTAGCCTTTGGTCCCATGTGAGGCACTCATGTGCCTACTAGTTTGTGTTGGAAACATAGAATAGCTTGTAGTTAATTTCTTTAGCCTCCTTCTATTCTGGCTCCACTCTTCTGAGCTTTCTAAACACTGATTTAGTGGGTATTGTAATTTCTTTGATTACAGTGGGCAGTGCTGTCTCCCTAGCATCTGTGCCACCCATTTTTTTTGCTGTGGTAGGCATGTGGTTTAGTAGGAGCACCTCCCACCTTCTTGCCTAAGACAAGGCATGATTGGTTTATGTCAGTTGGATGATGGTATTTTCTTGACCTTGGGATCAGTTCGTGGAAGAATTGTGAGTAGTTGTTACAGAGACCGTGGAGCCAGCCCAATCAAACAGGTGACACAATAGAGAGAGAATGATTCGAGAGAATCGTGCTGAAGTAAAATAAAAACTCAGTCAAACTGTTCCCAAAACTCTATGATTTGTATGTATTTTATTTCTGTGGACCAATTAATTCTCCTATTGTTGAAATAATTTGAATTAATGTTGCCACTTGCAGCTCAAAACGTCTATATTAAAAAGATAGCTTAGGGCCGGAGGGTTAGCTCAGTGGTTCTGGCGCCTGCCGTGCAAGCGCAAGGACCTGAGTTCAATCCCCGGGAACCACATATAATGCTGGGCGTAGAGACTCACGCCCACCAGCAATCAACACCGCATACCATAATGCCGGACGTGGTGGCTCAGGCTTGTAATCCCAGAACTCGGGAGGTAGAGACAGGAGGATTGCTGAGTTCACGGCAGCTTGCCTGGGCACCATAGTGAGCTTAGGGCCAGCCTGAACTACAACGCGAGACCCTGTCTCAAAAAGCCAAAAAAAAAAAGATAGCTTGTATTTTCTTTTTTCTCCCAGCATGGAACTGACCCTATGTTTCACCATTAATTTTTATTTTCTTTCCCTGCATAGCAACTCTGGATTCAGTCGTCCAGCACCTTGCCTTGCCCTGCTAGTATCTTCTCAGAGTGTAGTCAGTACTTGGACATACAAAGATCCAGTTGTCCAACTAAGACCTTCTTAAACATGGGGGAATGATTATAAGACTTATAATAACTATATCCCAACATAGAATCTTTCAACTGTAAACCTTAAAAAAAGTTGCCATACTCTACATAAAAACCACAAGGTAAGGGGCTATTTGGGGATAAGCTTAGTTCTGGAATTGGTGTTCGGTGTGGCTAGTTCTCCTACTGCAACCTCAAATTACTTTATTTATAAATGGTGACTGATTAGATGTGGAATATGAGAAGAGCAAAATTTCCCCAAATTATATTCATGGTTATTCACCTTGTATTGATCTCTAATGGAGAAATCATTTTTACTCTTATGGTCCAGTCAAATGCAGGTCTGTGCCTTTGGTTCAACAACTATTCTTTATCATACTCCACATGAGAAGCATGAGAAAAGAAGCCTTACCTGGCCACGCGAGAGTGGTGCAGTAGGTGTGAAGCTTTTATTTTATTTTTTACTTCCCTGCCACTCCTGCAGAACTTGATTGCAGGCTTGAGCATGCTAAGGCAGATCATCTACTCCTGAGATCCCTTTTTTTTTTTTGAGACAGGGTCTCACTTTGTAGTTCAAGCTGGCCCTGAGCTCACTGCGTAGCCCAGGCAAGCCTGGAACTCAGCAATCCGCCTGCCTCAGGCTCCCGAGTGCTGGGATTACAGGGATGAGCCATCACACCTGACACTGTGCTATGTGGTACTGATTGCTGGTGAGCATGAGTCACCCTTTCCCCCGTATTGTGGTATGTGGTTACTGGGGGATCAAATTCAGGACCCTCAAGTGCTAGGCAGGCACCGGAACCACTGAGCTAAATATCTGGCCTGAGGAGGCTTTTTTTTTTTTTTTT
>PVIC010000664.1:57421-75851 GCA_004025085.1 Thryonomys swinderianus | reverse complement strand
GTTGAACACGGTTTAGAGGAAGATTTGCTTCAAGGCAATGGCGGTCGAGTCTTTGGTGTCTGAGCTTTGGTACAGAAAAGAGTACACAAAATTGTTTGATTAAAAGATTTATGGGGGTTTCAAGATGAATACTGTAAACATGGGAGAAACCTTTGTATCACTTTGAAGACATGGATTCTTTATTCTACTTCATCAGACATGAATCCCTAGAATTTACCAATATTCTAGGGCACAGTCTATATGAAAGCAGGACAGCTTTGATTAAAATCTGACTACTGGGGACACAGATGGTGCTGTTCCTTTTGCCGTGAAAGCCTTACTTTGTGCACTCTCTTGTGCCTAGAAGGCATTTGTAGTCTGCTCAGTGACCTTGGAGCTCTTGATTTAGAAGTAATAGGCATATCTAGTGACTCATCTAGTCTTACTGATAATGCCTCTGAATTCTGTCTAGAAACCAGCACCATTTCTTCTTTTTCATGGTCATCTTCTTATTCAAAACCTTCTTTCTTTCTTCTGTCACTGTTATGGTGTCCTAGTTGGTTTTCTTGCTCTCTGTCTTGCTCTTCTCCACAGAGCTGTCATGAACTCTCTCACCTCTTCTTATTCCTAGCTTATAATACCCCCATCATTCTTTCACAGTGTGTGTGGTCTGATCCCTAAACGCTCCACAACATTGAAGTGTCTTCAAAGAATAGATCCAGCTGAGCTTCCCCTCCTCCCTTTTATTCCTCACATACTCACAGTTTTGCAATGTGTTGTATTCCTCTCACCTGTGTTTTTTTTGTGTCCGTTATTCTTTCCACCTTGAACAACACAATTCCCATCATTTAATTCTTTCAGATTAACACCTCCTTATCCTTTCAAGTCAGCCTAGATAACGGCTGATCCCTCTGGCTCCTTAGGCTGAATTAGACATTCATGGATCCTGAAGCACTTTGTGCTGAAAGTCATTCTTTGCTCTCTTAGAGAAAAAATAAAAAATAAATGAATTAGACTTTTAATACCCTCCTACTGATTAGCTCTGGGATTGTTAATCAAAATCTAGGTTTCTTATTTCCCAAACTACACAGAATGCCCAGTGCTATGCAGTTCTGACACTCAAGCACATGGGAAGAAGAGCAGATTGCCTGGTGGGCTACAAACTCAGTTCCTACCTACCCCAAAGTTCAGGCCAGCCAGGTGAGAACTGCACATTGGGCCAAAATATTCTTTTCTGTTATGTCTCAAATAGAACCAAATAAGATCCTTCAAGAATGGACCCATTAACACTGTAATTGCAATTCAAATGGATTTTACCAATGCCTAATATATACTTATAAATGTGGCAAGTAAAAGCTTCATGTAATTTTGTAATTTAATCTTCACTGTAGCCCAACAGTGTAGGAAACATTACCTCCATTTTATGGATAGGGCAATGGAGGCTCAATGGAATTAAGTAATTTAGGAAACTTTCCAAAGTCATGTTTTGCTGTTAGTAGAGTTAGGGTGTGGAATCACACTCGTCAGATCTCTTGACCTGCTCTCCAGTTAACCACTCTGAGGCTCAGTTGCCAAGGAGAGCAATGTGTGCGCATTTTCAGTTCTTTTTATTGATACTAAGTCAACAAAAGCATATGAAGTTTTAACTATATAAACAAACTAGCAAGTCGTGAAGCATAAAATATTTAAAACTAAGAATGTAGAATATAAGTAAATATGTAGGGGAAATATTGTTCTCCTTGCTATGCAGGCAGAAGTTTACTTACAGTAAAGCAGATGAGAAAACCGAGGACAGTGGGAGGGCTCGGCAAAGTGTCCAAGGTCAAGGAGAGAGCAGCGGAGGGAGGATTTGAACCCTTATCTTCTCTGAAACCCTCCCGTTACCTGCTGGTTCGGCTCCTAGTGACACTTGTCGTGGAAACACGGAACAGAAAAAGGCTCGGTGCCAGGGTTCTTGCTCACTGCTCATCCTGTGCCTGGAAGGCATGGTTGAGTGAACAGGTCTTGCCACCCAAGACATGCTGGCATTAAAATAAATTAAAAACTACAACTTGATACTACCTCACACTCGTCGTACTGACATAAAAAAGAAAAAATTAGTATGCATATGTTTGTACATGAATGTGTGTGTTCTGTTGTGTCGGTGTTACTAATTACTAACTATAAGCAACTCAGAGTTAGTCGATAAATAATTTTAAAAGAAGGAATTAATAAACAAATATATTATCCAATGAAGTGGAATTAATGGACTTTACAAGTTTGGATGTGGAAAGATGGGAACTAGAGAGGTCAAAGCCTCATGTGAGGTGTTCAGTTCTTTTATTAGAAACAACAGTGCCAATATATAAATATCAAAGAGCAGGGTGGGGCTTGCTTTGAAATAAAGAGCTTGTGAGATTGAAACAGGTGCTCAAAAATGGGGAACTGCCTCAGACTGATGTCAGGACTTGGAAGTGCCAGACTTAAAAATTTAGAAGTCATCTTTCTAAAGGGATATACGGAGGAGTTATTTTATTTTATCTTTCTGTAGGTAGCCACAACAATGCTTATTCCCACACAGTATTCTACTTTATTTCTAGTTCTCTATCAAGAGGCAGAGTCTGTTCCTTGCCTTTGAACCTGAGTCTCTAGGTTTGCCTCAGCTAATAGAGTACAGCAGAGACGACCCTGCACAACTAAATCATACAAGCAACTTGTGTTTCAGCTTATTAGGTTCCACTAGGTTCTATGTGCTGAGAACCCTGGCGCTCCGCTGAGGGAGATGCAGGCACCATCGAATGAGCTCACAGGGAGAGGAGCCGCCGAGGCCCTGGATCACATCCCCTCAGCTCCTCGCTGACAGGAAGTCCCGCCGTTCTGAGCCACTTTCCATATGGAGCCTCTGGTCCCCGCTTGAACTGCTCCAGCTGGTGTTGGATGAGGTGGAAGCACCTCGTATCCCCAAACGCTAACCAAATTTCCTATTAGCAACATAAGTGGCAGTTATTACCTACAGATAATTTGTGATGCATCAATAGATCATTGATCCACAAAGAGGCAAATGAAAGTCTAATAAAATGTGAGCCATACAGGCCTCCGTTCAGATCCCTGGTTCTATGTCTGCCTTGAGTGTGGCTTTAGGCATGTCACCTACGCTGGCAGAACTCAATTTCCGTGTCTATAAAATGTACCTATCAATATCCATTGCAGAGGACAGTTTTATTTATTAAGGAGCATTGTATGCAAAAAATGACTTATCCTATGCTTAACCTTTCTAGTGATTAATAGTGGATGCTATAGGTAATTTGGTGAGTTCCCGCGAGGAATACAGTGAAAATAAGTCACATGGAGATGGATAGGAAAAAAGAGTGAAAACAAGAGTTGGTGAAGGAATAATCAGGGAAGGAGAATTCAAGACTGAGGAGCATTTTGAGAAGGATTGAATGAAGTAAAGGAGAGACACCTGATGAAGAGCAAGAAACCAGAAAAGGCACTGACTTCTACAGTGGAGAAGGGACTAGTGACAAATAATTGTACAGAGTCAACAAAGAACACAGCGGAGAGCTAGGAGCTGGAATTCTGCGAGGCATGGAGAAGCAACAAGTAGGGCTCACTTATTATTTAATTTCTATGCATATATGAAATTCCAAGGGACATAAGAATGCCTATACACTATAAAATGACATTATCACCTATTGAAATTTAATAGATGATACTTTTTTCTCAAGAAACACATCCAAGTGGCTCTTATGACTCATCACCCACACTCAACTAGTTTTCCCTATGAGCTTATTTATCATGTTTACTTCTGCCTCTATGGATTAGTTTTTCTTATGTGTTTCATATTTACATTTTAATTTTTCAGGTTCCTAAAAGCCTCACTTTCTGGATCTAGAGTATGTGATTGATTCATGGTGCAACCTAGGATAAAAGGTGTCAGTGCTGTCTGTCATAAGGACAGGTAGTCTTGTTATAATATACGGGACAGAAAGCGGCTTGGTGCTAATTACTCTTAGTTGGTCACTTGAGCTTGCTTGCTTTTGCCATCTTCTGCCTATCATGAACTGTTTCTCTTCTGTGATGCCCCTCTGCCATGCCACTCTGTCTTGGAACCAACCAACTATAAACTGGAACCTGTATCATCTATAAGATAAATAAAGTTTTCCTCCTTTAACTCTGAGTGTCAGGTATTTTGTTTCAGAAACAGGAAAAGTAACTAAGGCAGACTTTGGTACCAGAAAAGTGGGGTCATTGCTGGAACTGTACCTGATCATGTAGTTTAAGGTCCTTTAGAACTGGCTTGTGGGAAGAGTTTAGAAAGGTTCAGAGATGCTGGTTGAGAAAACAGCCCTGGAATGCCTGAGGCTGTACTTGATGGGAGATTCTGATCAGAGCTCAGAAGACTGGAATGCTGATAGAGATGCTACTGGTAAAGACCAGGCTTGGGAGGTTTCTGTTGAAGGAAAACTGCATGGCTGTTGGACTTCAGGGTATGGGTATTATGCCTTGGCAGAAAGTTTGTCTGCATTTTACACATGTCTAGAGACTTTGGCTGAGACTGGGTTTAAGGGCAGTGGACTAATTAATCTTGCAGAACAAATTTCAAGACTAATGATGAAACCATAGTACGGCTGCTGTAGGAGAATTAGCCAGATCTGTGTTGAGGATCAAGAGCAAAGCCCAGCAGAGTGGTATAAAATGCTGTTGGTCTGGTTAAAGAGGAAGCTCCAGTAAAGTTGTAGACTCTGAAGATAGAGCAGAGGGCATCTTGATTGCTGAGAAGGAGCAGCAGGAGAGAAAAGATGGCAGAGGAGTACCTCAGAGAAGAAACAGTTCATGGCAGGCGGAAGACAGCAAAAGCAAATAACTGACTATAAGTAACTAGCAGCGAGCCTCTTTCTGTCTCATATAGTGTACCCAGGATGCCTGGCCTTAGGGCAGGTAGCACTCATACCCTTATTCCTAGCACTGCACCACAAATCAGTCACATACTCTAGATTTAGACCGCTCTGAAAAAGCCCTGCCAATGACAATGTGAGGCTTTGAGGGAATGTGGAAGCCTAAGACATAATACAGTAGTATTATTTACTAATTTTATTTTTTCAGACAGGGTCTTTCTATGTACTTCATGCTGGCTTTGAACTCACTGTGTAGCCCAAGATGGTCTCAAATTCATAGTGATCCTTCTGCTTCATCTTCCTGAGTACTAGGATTAAGGCATACACTAGCATGCTTGGCCTCAACTAATTATTTCCTATAGTTATATGATTTGTTATACGTTGGTTCCAAAATAAAAATGAAAGGGTGCAGTTAAAGGACATAACCAGGAGACTGATTAACATATGTGGAAAATAAAAGAAGAAATCTTGTATGTAGTAGATGAAAATGAAAGCACACCTTTAAAAACAAGAGACAGCTGGGCCAGACATTTAGCTCAGTGGTTCCGCCGCCTGCCTCGCAAGCACAAGATCCTGAGTTCGATCCCAGTAACCACATACAATGATATGATATTGGATGTGGTGACTCACGCCCACCAGCAATCAGTACCACCTTCCACAATGCTGGGCGTGGTGGCTCAGGCCTATAACCCCAGCACTTGGGAGGCAGAGGCAGGAGGATTGCTGAGTTCGAGGCTTTGCCTGGGCTACATAGTGAGCTGAGGGCCAGCCTGAACTACATAGTGAGACCCTTTCTCAAAAAACAAAACAAAACAAAAAAAAAAAACCCAAGAGACAGCTTCTCACAATTGTTGGTCAGAAAATACCTACACTGTTACCTGAGAAACTTTAAGGCCACAGGAACCAGAAATCTTCTCTTCATAAAAAAGGAACTAGAGAGTCAGAAAAAGTATTTAAAATTACAGTTAATCTCCTTTCTATAATAGTGCAGTTAAATTGCCCCATACATGTGGTCATGGCAAGTCTATGGTGAAAGTCTAGTTTCCAAACAGCTTGTTATTGTCTTATGCTTAATACTTGGGTTTAAACCCAAAATTATTGCAATAAGATACATTCCAGGTTCTGTTTTATTTTTCATTTTTACTTGGAGACAGTTTCAGTTGCTAACTTGCCTAGGCACGGTTCAAATTTCAAGACTCCTCTCTCAGTCTTCCAGGGATTACAGGTGTGCACAGTCATGCTCATTTTGTTTTAGTTTAAGAAAAGATGCACACATAAAAGCCTTTACATAAAAGGTTTTCAATATTCATTCTCAAACATTTATTTAGTTCACACCACGTACAAGGGACTACATTAGGTGGGTCTAAAATATACTATTCAAGGCAGTGAAAGATAATTTCTGGTTTAAAAAACCAAATTATGAAAATTTAATATTTATTCAACACTTGTAAAATAAAAAGAACTTGCCCAAGCACCTCCTCTCCAAGCTCCACCCCTCCCTGAATTCTTTGGTTTGCTCAGCGGAAGTGAAGGTTACACTAATGAGAGCTGGGTCAGGAGCTTAGATCTTGATGGTTTTGTGTGAGGCATGTTAAATGTGACCAACCTTGTAGGACCTAATAAGTTACTTCTGATCCAGAGGTGAGTGTGACTGGTAGAACTGAAGATGATTGGATGGCTAAGTGGGTTAGGGAGGTCACAAAGCAGGGCAAGGAGCTGTCCATGGTTTAAAAACATAAAAATAAATTAAAAATCTGGCCACAGGAGACACCAGGCAGCTGGGGACTAAGACATGGGACAAGGGATACAGGCTGGAATTGATCCCCAGTTTATTTGAGAAATTAATATGTCTTCCTCACTTTAGCTGTTTCTTTACATGTGTAGAAAGCTCAAGTGGTGCAGTATTCCTGACCTCTCCCTACTTTTACTCCCTCTATTCCAAAAGAGGTGTCTCGGGTGCTTAGTGAATTTAGGAAAGTATAAATGGAGTTTTCCGTTCTCTCTTTTTTACCTTCTTAATCTTGCTTCCTACAGGGCACATGCCCACACTGCTGAGTGGATTTTCTTGCTTGCTCTTTTGTTCGGAACTAGGAAGACCATTTGGCCTGTATCACCTAACCCAGACTGGATCAGTAGTAGAAGGGATATTTGGGGCCTACAAACTCTTTAGGATTTCTTGGGTGGGTTACTTATTATGTGACCTTTTTGAGATACTTTAAGATCCACTGGAAAAAGGTTCTGGATGCCGAAATCCTGGTGTGAATACTGTGGCTTACCTTTGCTTTTCTTGGTGATCTCATAGTATTTTGTATCATACTTAATTATCTGTATTGCTGTTGTATACAAAGCAAAGGCTTTGTCTCTATGGCTCTAATGTCTAGTAAGGATCCTCGTACAGAGAGTAAATAAGGAGCAGAGATTTCTAGTAAGGCGGCTCAGAACCCACGCTAGGAGGCTCAAATCCAAGGAGAGACAGAATGAGTGTAGAGAGTGCATTCCCCCATCAAGCATTCTGAAGTACTAAGTGTAGAACCAGCTCAGTCAGGCTCCCATTCCGCACCAGATTCAGAAAGTCAGATGGGCCAGCTCCCGAGGTCAGAATTACTCCATTGTTGCCTGGGCAGAGTGTGACTGCTCTTAAAACTGAGATGTGCTGGAAAATTTCTAGTAACTCAGAAATTAATGTTCAAACTCAACATCAAGAGAGTTTTTATGCCTATAAAGTATAGCTATCATTTTAGTCACCTATTAAAGAAGCATATATGCTTGACCAAGCAAAGGATGGCAGGGCCCCCAAGCAATGGCTAGAACAACGACCCAAGGTTGTGGCTTAATTTTAATAATTTGTGTTGTTAGGCATGTGACATCAGCAAAGCTGTGGAAACATAGAAACAGGGTTGGCCTTTTAGTCCATCCCTCAAGGGAGTAGTCATGTCTTCGTTCATCTTCACTTTACTTCTTCCTTTTTCTGGTGGTTTGATGACGCCTTTCCTTCATGTCCCAGGAAAAAGAGTTTGTGTGGGGTGGACTCTAAGAGGCCTGCACAAAAGTCAGGATGCTTTAAACTGTGTCTGAGCTCTCAGCCAGAGGCCCGAAGCCACACTGTCTGAAGTCCCCCGGAACTTGCTTCCCAGGAGCACCAGTGGTCTGTGGATTGGCCTCCGTGGCTGTGAAGTGAGCCTCCTGCAGCTGAGGCTGCTGCCCTTAGCTACACATTTCTTTGGGGGAATAATCATGACTCACACAGAACCAAGTCAGTAGCCGGGCAAGGAACAGTCCTAGAAAAAACAACTTCCTAGTGTTAGCCTTTTCTGTAAAATACGTCAAAGAAGCCTGAATTGTTAATAAATGGATGAATACAGTGAAGAAGAGATGGTGGAAAGCAAGAAGGAAGACCTTTGGATGTGGAGACGAGGGTCACGGGGGGATTCGGGAGAGAGAAGTAAAGGGGCAAAAGTGATCATGATATGTAATGTGCACCTACCGATTGATTCTCCAAAATGAGCATCACGGTTCTTTCTGGTGAACACAGACTAATAAAAGGGAGAAAAAGATACAGTGGGCTCCATCTGCTTAGAGGTAGTATTAAAGAAAAGGACTGACTTTAACGCTGTTCTCTTCCTTCCCGAGTAAGAGTTTGCTTGTTTCTGTCCTGCTTTTCTGAAGTGTGTAATTTACAATAATCTGAACACCTTGCGTGGTCCTTTCCTCACCATTCCCGCTTCCCAGGTGGATGACCAAACTCCTAGAGATGAAGCTCAGTGCACACTTCATAGGCGCAAGCAGTGGTATCAGGAAGGTGGCTGCTGCCGTGGCTTCTCTCATCCTGGAGAAGACACTAGTGGGCTGCTACTCACTGTCAAATTATGAGTATTTTTCCTTTAATTTGTCTTTTTCCCTTAGCTCCTGTCCCCTCCAGTCTCGTGGCATTCCATTCCACTGGCTCCACAGACTAGAGACACACACACACACACACACACACACACACACACACACACACACATCCACACCGCTGAGAACATTGCTATTTTATTTGCTCTCTTCTGTGAGTGTTAACTTCACGATCTCTTTTTTGTTTTGTGTTTCATTTTCTATTCTGAGACTAATCTTCAAGTTTTGATGTTTACTTTCAACATAGATGCTCTCTTAATGTCTTCGGTTTTCATTATGCACCAGAGACACTGGGGGTGGGAGTGTCTTTATGTGTCTTCCCACCAAATCCATTTGCAGTCTTTTGTCTCTTTTTCCTGAGGCAGTTTCTAAATGCTCCCCATGTCTGCTAAAGTTTGAAAAGGCTGTAAAATTAAAGCTACATAATTATGAATACTATGAAAGAGGTTTTGACAACTTTTGGTGGCATTTAATTCAAGTTAAACTCCTCTCATTCAAAATAATAAGCATACTGTTACTTATTATGTAAATGAGGTGGCAAGACAGATGTTTTTCATCCTGGTGCATTCACTAGGGATTAATACGTACAAAAGCTGAGGAGGAGGGGCCAGTGTTCCACTTGAAAACTTGAATAAGGGCTAAGCAAGAGGAAGGATGATTACTTCGGATACAGGTTGTCCAATACTCGAGCCATTAACCACATGAAGCTATTTATATTTAAATCAATTAAAATGAAATAAAATTCAAAATTCATGTCTCAGTCAAGTTAGCCACACATCATGTATTAAAAGCCACATGTGGCTGATGCTTCTTATTGAAGAGCACAAAGAACATTTTGATCGCTGCAGACTGGAGGGTGGTGCTCAGCATAGCACAGCTAAAACAGAAAGAAGGGTGCCTGTAGAGTCTTCTAGCAACCCATCTTTGTCCATAAAGGCCCTGCAACATTCTCAGAATGGGTGTGGATCATGAAGAGCCCCGAGATGCAGGAGTTAGGGTCAGGTTGCTGGTCAAGTGTCACCACTGCTTCTCAAGGCCACACCAGAGCTGTGCTTCTCAGAAATGACGTGGGCATTCGTACTATCCGGGGACCTCACAGTGCAGAAACTGATGAAGCAGATCCAAGGTGGGGCCCGAGAGTCAGAGATCACAGCCAGATCCCAGGTGGTGCTGCTGTCTCTCATTTGCTAACCACACTTTGGGAGGCAAGGTGCTACAGCCCTTCCCAGAAGCTACCTGGCGCACAGGGAAATCCCTTGAAGTGAGCAAAATCACTTGATGAGAGAACTCTTAGTTACTGCAGGTTGGTGCCAGGGTGCACTGCACAGCCCATAAAATTGAGTCGTTTTACAAGTTCTGCTCCAGAACGGAAGTTGCTGTTATGTTACCAAGAAAGAAAGACTCATTAAAAAACACTGAGTACATGAATTTGAATCTCTGAGAGATGGTACTCTAATTTACCTTTGGAGATATACTAGTTTTTCATGTTCAGGAAGGACTTTTTCTTTGTTCTTCTTTTTCTTTTTAAACTAGCATAGAAGAAACTGCTGTTCAATGGAAACATAGTTTGCATATATAAAAATCAGTCTGTAGCAAGGTTTCTCAAGACTATCTGCACAATTGGAATCACCTGGGAGAACTTTTAAGTATTACTGTGTTGGCCAAACTGATTCACAGTCTTGGCTACACACCGTAATCATCCAGGGAGGTTTAAAAACTACCAGTGCTTAGATGCCATACCCAGAGACTCTGATTTGACTTATCTGTGGTTTAAGTCTGAATAATGAAGATGCTTGAAAGCTCCCTATGTGATAAAATGTGAGAACCACTGATGAAAATAAAACATCACTCTGGTCTAAAGACCAGAAGCAATGGAAGCATATTTTTTTCTGTTTGTCAGAAACGTAGATTCTCAATCCCATCCTCAGACTTGCTGAGTCATGATCTGCTTTAAGAACATTCTTCAAGCGACTTCACGTAAATTAAGGTTGAGAACCACTGTACCAGCTGGCTTTTCAAAAAGTACTGTGTTGATTTATATATGCACACATTTTAAAGAGAGCCTAGTAATAGTTTACGATATTTCCTAAAAATATTGGGACACATAACTGAGTCTAAATTTCTTGAAATCACTGAAGCTTTATTAGAGTATCACTGCACGGACTTAAACTTGTCAGTTTCTGTTTGTGCTGAAACCAAAACACTCATAATGTTAGCAGGGAGAAATTGTGAACTTTTAAATCTCAAGGTCAACAATAACCAAGTTTAAAAAAACCCAAATGGGCCAGGGATTTAGCTCAGTGGCTCCAGCAACTGCCTCACAAGCACAATGTCCCAAGTTTGATTTCAGGTACGAACCAGCTCCCCCTCAAAAAAAAAAAAAACAATAACCAAGTTTTCCACATATTTACATGGATTACATAGAGCACTTTTTAAGTTAATACATTTTGATTTTAGGAAATTATATACTGCCTACTTATTATGAGCCATATATGTCATAGATACACTCACTTATAAAACTTTTCATTGTATGTCAATAAGATAGAGGCTACAGGGTGGGTAGGGAATATAATGCCTTGAGGAAAAAAAAAGGTTTGACTATTTTCCTAATAAGTTTTTCTCAGTAGTATTTTATGGTAATAGGCTAAAAATAATTATAACCTGGGGGAGGACTTTAATATTTGGAGACTGAATCATTGGTAGGAATCCTTGGGAGATGCTGTTAAAAACAGTTTGGGGTTCAGTAGGCTTATGGTAGGGACTAGTAATGCACTTCTGAGCAAACTGCTAGACATTCAGATGCTTTGAGTCTCTGGACTATATTTTGAGTAACAAGAGGTTAGATGGACTGGACTCCTAGGACACTGTGAATTCATCTCAGTGACAAAAAATCAAATGGTCTGGTATAAATAGGAAGGGTGATTTTGCTAAAAGTGCTGATTTTCTAAGTTTAAGGCATCTGAGAAAGAGATAGCAAAAGGTCAAACTTATTCATACACCCACCATTAATGGAAAGTTCATGGGGAGATGAACAGTCATTTAAGGCAACTGCAAAATAGTAACACAAATACCTCAGATGACTAGTAGGGCAAAATTTTCAAAATGTTGCAAGCTGTCTCCATGCTTGAAGTAGCAATTTACATGCATAATTAGGTGCAATCAACAGTTTTGAAATGTAATATATTTTTCTCAGCCCGTATTTACTTATGACAGATGCTAAAAAAATCTGTGTGCCCCAAAAAATAGAGGGGGGAAAGAAAGAGAAATATCTCAATTTAATAATAGGAATCTTTAAAAGCACACGAATAAATTTAGAGCAAATTTATTTGAAGCATTTTATTTGTCTTTGGATTTGATCTTCATTTAAGCCTTGAAAGAAGTTCATAAACACAATTTGGAAGTAACAAGCATGGAAGAATACTAACTTACCAGTCAGTTATTCCAGCTCCTGTCTGAACTGACATGGGATTTTAATTTCTATATTGTAGAAGAAAAATCTGTCAAATTTAAAACTGTTGCACAGTACACTGTGTTTTTTTTCCTGTCTTCAGAAGGGGCTTTATTTTCTAACGATGCCAAGTATCTTTTTTTTTTTTTTTTCTCCCCAAGACAGGGTCTTGTTATATAGTTCGGGCTGGCCCTGAACTCACTATGTAGCCCAGCCTGGCCTTGAACTTGTGGCCATCCTCCTGCCTGGGCCTCCTGAGTCTGGAATTATAGGCCTGAGCCACCTGGCTATGCCAAATATCTTTTAGAAAATTTGAAGATCAATTAAACTGGTAGTTTCTTCTTCTTAAATCAAGGTCTTCTGATAAATGACCATAGTGAATTTTTTTTATAATCTACCTTTCTCAGGTCAATAATGAATGCCTGTTGGATTCTTTCTCAAGAAGAACTATGCACAGTACACAGATAATCCAATTTACCATAATAAAAATCCTATACGAATTGTTTGGTTTATTACCATGTACAGGAGAGGAAGTGGAGAATAAATAACATCTTTAAAGTGTCATAGCTCTATATTTATTTTCTTGACTGGTATATTACTACATACGGGGTCATAATGTCCTTTGAAAGTACAGTGAACCCGGGCCTAGAGGTTCACGACTTTGGGAAATGAGGTAGGAAGATCCCAGGTTTTGAGTCCTGGTCCTGCAATTTAATGACCGAGACCCTAGTACATTCTGGGAACGCAGCTCAGTGAGAGGCCCTCGGATCACCGTCCAGGACCACAAAACTGACAGCAAACCTCTCTTTATTTTTTTAACATCCCCACTGTTAATCCAGTTTATGGAAATACTGAAGAAAAAAAAAAAGTTGAACCCAGTCCCCAAACTTTTTCCTTCTAAAAAAGCACGTTCATGTTGCATTATCCTAATTGGCTCTCTGCATTGATTAAAGTGGCAATTAATTTCTGTCACACTTAGAGGCAGAGGCAGAGATTAAGAGACTTTAGTGAAGGGTAAACCCTAATGACGCGCTCTTGTGCATCTACTGGAATAGTGGGCAAGTTGTGTTTGAGTTAAAGCAAAGCAGACACAAGCAATTTTCCAGTTTCATTAGGCAAGTGTTATCTGCTTTACATTACACGCCGAGGAAAAAGCTACCCTCTGCTAGGAAACGTATGAAGAGTTCATTCATCTGCGGATCCATTTGGGGGCATGATGAAACCCACAGCCAGAACAAATAGGCTCTATTTAATATTAAGCAGGTTCTTAGTAACCCGCTTTCTCTCTCCAGAGCGGGCCCTTCTTAGACTTCTAAGTTCTCTTGGCTGCTCTACCGAAGTTGCAAGCTACTCCCAGGACCAGCTGGCGTTGACCTGTACAGTCGCCCTGGTCACCTGACGGACGGCGAGCCCCAGTGTGAGACGGTCCAAGTCCCCGGCCACGTCCCCGCCTCAATTCCTGGGCGCAGCCGCTCCTGGCCCCGAGGGTCCCGCCCCGCCCGCGCCGAGAAATCGCCCCTCGGGGCCGGGGCCCGGCCCAGCGGGCGGCCGCCCGGGGCGCGGGGCCGAGAGAGCCGGCGCCCCTGGACTTTGAGCCGCGGGCCCCGCGCCCTCCCGCCCGGCCCCACCCCCCGCCGACCCGCCGCGGGCGGGGGGCAGCCTCGTGCGTTTCCTGCCCGCGGAGTCCGCGCGGCGTCGGCTGCCTCGCCTCGGGCGCCCGGGCGGGGCGGGGTCACCGGGGGTCCGCGCGCGCCCCGCTCCGGTCCTCGCGCCGCCGCCGCCTCGCCGGTCCGGACCCGCCCCGGCCGCCCTGCGCGGGGAGGTGAGAGGAGGCTCGGCGCCGGCCGGCGGGGGCAGCGGGGCTCGCGGCACCTGCCCGCCGCCGCCACTTTCGGCCGGCGCACCCCGGCGGCCCGGCTCGCTCTTCCCGCAACTTTGTTCGGAAGGCGGAAGGAAGGCGGGGAAGCGCCGCGGGCCTCGAGGGCTGAGGGCGGCGGGCCCCGGAGGCCGGCGGAGAGCGGGGTCCCGCGCGCGGGGGAGACGCGCTCGCTCGGCGGGACCGCCGGGGGCGCCGGAAGCCGCCGCTCCGAGGACGCGCGGCCGCCGCTCCCGCCGCTGCCCGGCCGGGCGCCGCCAGCGCCGGAGCCGAGCGGAGCGGGCTGCGGGGCGCGCGGGCGGCGGGCGGCGGGAGGGAGGGCGCGGGAGGCGGCCCCTCCTCGGCGAGCCATGCGTGCCGCGGGCAGCTGAGCCGCCGCCGCGCCGCTGCCAAGTCCCGCTCCGCTTTGTCTTGCCCTCCAGTTGAATGGGAAGATGGAGATGGATGTTGAGGGAGTTTCTCCGCGCCCGGAGCCCATCCCCCGCTCCCAGGGGGCCGGCGCAGCCTGCCCGGCGCCGCCGCCGCGGACCCAGCCCCAGCCGCAGCGCGAGCAGCCGCCGGCGCAGGATGAGGTGCCCGGCGAGAGTGCGGGCGCGGAGGACAGCGACGACCCCGAGGCGAGAGCCCGAGGCGAGAAAGGCGAGAGCAAGGTAGGTCCCCGGTGTCGCCGCTGTGACATCTCGTGAACAAAACCGAGGCGCTCTCGTAGTGGCTGCCACTTTAACCCCTGCGCTGCCCGGGGCCCGTGCCTGCCCGGGTGGGGGCGGGGTGGCAGCTGTGGAGGCGGCGTGGGGCGGACGGCGAACCACGGGCGGCCGTGACTTTCCGAACTGCGAGGCGTGTGCAGAAGTCCGTCCTGGTGCCGGGGCTCAGCGATGTGTGCAGAGGAAAGTCCGTGGTACCGGCGGTGTGCTGCTCAGGACGGAGCGGGCGCCTCCCGCGCGGTGCGGCGGAGGGCACGGGCTGACCCGGGCTCGGGGAAACACGTCCTCAGGACCGGCCGAGTGTCTTCAGAGACTCCTGGAGCGCGGTGACATCAACCTAGACACAACAATGGGAGCAAAGTTTGGCTCCTTTGCAGAACGGAGAACCTTGCTCCTCCCAGCTCCAGGCTGGTGCTCACCTGGCGCCCTCTTCCTTAGTCAGGACGGCAGGTGAACCCCGCAAATCGTTGGCAGCCCTGCTGTGTCATTGTAGACTAGAGGACAGCTGCTGCTCACTGGGCAGAGAGGAGTTCTTCAGGTGATTGGATTCCAGTCAGAAATGGCTCAGGTGCCTTTCTCTGCTGCTGCTGCTGTTCCTTGCGCAGGAAATTGTAGAGGAAGCGGCATAAAAAATAACGCCGTGGTAATTTTAGCGGAGTGCATTCATTACAGCTTTGTCTCAGCCTCCTGTCTCCATGGGCGCTTGGAGTTTAGTTCTGTGGAAGCTGGTGTTTGGTTGTATGTGTCAAGTGTACACGTGTATTTGTTAAGACATTTTGAAACTGGCTGCTAGTACTGGGGGAAGGAGGTTCAACAAATCAGAATATGGGAACCCGTGGAGAGTCAGTCAGGCTACTCTTGGCCCTTGCTCGCGTGGGGAAGGGTGTGGGAACAGAGGCACTTCTGGTGTTTGGAAGCTCCTGTCGACGAGCTCTTTTTAGACTGCTTTGGTTTCTGCTGGACGTTTCCTACAATGAAGCAGATTAAACAGATGCCCGCACAGGTCAGGATCACACTGAACGTTGCTCTTCTGTGTTTGGAGGCAACTCACTGAACAAGTTTGGATTTGAAAATGTTCACATTGTTTTGCATCTTGAAACTGAGCTAAGAAACAAGGTTGTTTATCTACCAAAATCAATATTGTTATTTAAATGACAGCCTATGGAGGAACTGGAATTCGGACACACTTAGTCCTTACTAATGCCTACAAGATTTACATTACGAAAACTATGATGGATTTTAATATTCTGATATCTTCAGTTTTCCAGTTGCTCCTGATTTCATGAATATTGAATTCTGGCATGACTGCATGTTTACTACTTTAAATGACTGCTCGATTTTATGAAATAACCATAACTGAACATCATGTTGCCTAATTGAACTTTAAGTCTTTTCCAAAAATAGGCATGAGAACAATTAAAATATACAGCCAGTGCTGCCATTTCCATATTGTTGGTTCCTATACCCTGAGCTTGAGAAATTCCTGCCATCAGCAAAAATCTGTGCTTATTTGTTTCCCTTTGCTGCACCGCGCAGACTGGGTAATGTTCTTCGGGTTGTGGAGCACAAGAGCGGCGATGCGCTAGAAATATTACAGCAGGTGAAGTGAGGACTGAAAGCGGGTTGATTACATTTCGTTAATTAGCATGTTCAGATAATTGAGTATTCCAGTGATGTGATTTGCTCCATGTTTATCTGCAATTTCTGGAAATGGAAACAAAATACCACTTTTCTCCCTCCAGGTGTTTACCTTAAAAATTATGATCCATCCTTTTAACCTAGAAATTGACTGTATTAACCCTTTGTCTGGCCACTCTCCTAATAGTCCTTGTGAGTTTGAGATCTTGGAAGTTTTAGGCCTTCCTGTTTTAATTTTTGATTGAATTAAGTTATAAATCGATTTTTCTCAGTGCATCCTGGTTCCATCAGTGGGATGACCTTTGGATGTTTGACCAAATCATTCTACTAAGTGATTAGTAGAAGATAGACCTGGGTGAGGTGGAGTCTGGTTCTACCAGGCTTTTTGTGTGAGATGGGGAGATTATAACAGTAAAGTCTAAAAACAGAAAGTAGAAATACATATTACACTATTATATTTTTTCACAGATAATTAAAAAATTTTGAAAAGGGAATTCTTTATGTTAAATCTTTAGGCATATAACGGTAGCATAAATAGGCTGTGAATGGATGTACCTTTTGAAAAATAAAGTGTTAGGGGAATAGTGTCATTATTGTTATTATTATTACTATTATTATTTATATTCTGATGGGGGGGGCTTATTTATTTTTTCCAAAGTTTATCTTGGTTATTCTATTGAAAAAGAAATTGGTGCTTAGTGCCAGATCAGCTTGTCTTTTAAACTGCAGGTTCGTGGTCACATGTCCTCTGAAAGCCTCTGAAATAGGAAGAGGTTAGAAAACTGGATCAGTCAAGAGATTTTTTTTTTTTGCACCAGATTCATGATGTGACGGGTGCTTTCTATTCTAGAGCAGTGATGCCTAATTCCTGTCTAGCAACTACTCTTCAAAGAAATGTTAACAGCAACTAAATACTGTATGTGCTTTGACTCCAGGAGGCGGAAAAGACCCTAAATCAACCATTGATTCCTCCTGTGTTCTTGTACATTAAACCTTGATAAAAAGCATTCTCTGCAATCATGGTAATCACCTGTGGTGATCTCTTGAGATATTTTCTTACCTATCATTCGAAGACCTTGGAGACCTTCTTCCTTATATTTAAAAAGAGGTTTCTAAGTTGGACAAATCTCTTTTCACCTAGTCCTAGGAATAAAAACTAAAAATAGTCACTGTTCTTAAATGAGACTTTCAAATCCTTGATAGTGTTTTTGATTATGGACCTAGTCACCCTTAAAACTTTCTTATGGACTTTTCTGCAGGCACTGAGAATCCTATTTAGTGATTTTAAAATCTCTTCTGTAATGCTTGGTTTATGGTGAATAACTCTTACATGGGTGTTTCTAAAACTTTCTTTGGAAAAGTTTTTTTTTTTTCCTTTTCGTATTGAGAACCACTCTAGTACCTTATGTTCTCTGTGTTGTCCAGTCGCCTAATGTGTAAATTCTTCTACTGATCCTAAATGAATACTAGAAATGCTTATTTCTTGTCTATTTCAGCTTCATCTTATTCTTATATTTTCCCTTTTTCTTGTCTACATTTTTTCTACTTCCTTCTCTCACCCTTCCACACCATTTACCACTGTTTTGCATTATATGTTTATATACATATGTGAAATACCACAAGCTTTCTCTTCCATGCAGCTTTTAATTAACTTAGACTTGAAGACATGTTGTTCTTCCTTGTGACTTTGGAAGACTTTTTGATTTATTCCTACAAATGATAATTCATTGGCGGAAAATGACTCAAGATTCCAAGTTCAGGGCTGGAGGGTTAGCTCAGTGGTTCTGGCGCCTGTCTCGCAAGCGCAAGGTCCTGAGTTTGATCCCCGGTAACCACATATAATGCTGGGCATGGAGACTCACGCCCACCAACAATCAACACCACATACCACAATGCCGGGTGTGGTGGCTCATGCCTGTCATCCCCAGCACTCGGGAGGCAGAGATAGGAGGGTTGCTGAGTTCGTGGCGGCTTGCCTGGGCACCATAATGAGCTCAGGGCCAGCCTGAACTACAAA
>PVIC010000664.1:0-57321 GCA_004025085.1 Thryonomys swinderianus | reverse complement strand
GTATCACAATGAGGAAATTAACCTTCTATAATACTGTTAGCTAAAGTTGTCCAGTAAATTTTTATTGACTGTTTAGCATAGCAGTGTTGGCCATTCTGTTCTTGAAGTATTAAACAGCCTTTTTGAAAAGCTCCATGAAAGTGTATCTAAGAGTCTAACTGAACTTCATAGTAACTACTCGCACTTTATTTTCCTGGTGAGCAAGAGCAGTTTACAAGGTATATGATTTGAGATCCCTGCAACTCTGCATCTAGAACTTCTGCCTCAGAGGGTGGTGTAGGTTAAGAGTTGGGCAGAGCTCCAGAGAGCTATTGACTTATGGAGAGTGATAGTTTTTTTTTTTTTAACCCGAAAAATATTCCTCCTTGAGATAAGATAGGGTCTGTCAGTGTGTAGAAGACAGCACAGTCTTGAGTGGCAAGAAAAGAAGAAAAGGTGATTGATGAAATCAAGGTGCCTCACCTAGATACCAGACCTATTGGGTGATTGACCCTGGCATGAAGAATAATGGAAATTCTTTCCTTTTTGCATTATTAGCTGGATGGTCTCTGACTTCTAGCTCAGAAGCAGAAACTTGCTTACATTAAGCACAATGTATAAGTGATTAAGAATGTTATCTATGAAAGCAAATATATGAGTTTGATCTTGGCTCTTTCATCTACTCTTGACTATATGAAAAGCTCTTAATCTTTCTAAATTTTAAATTTTCATTTATTAAGTATTTATAGTGGTAGCTGCCTTTAATTATTGTGTGTTTCAATGAGATAAAAAAGTTTTAGATTCAATATTTCATAGTAATGATGACCCAACATTGTTAACAAAAACCTGGGGCCTGGGATTCAGCTTGGTGGTACCGCAACTGCTGTGCAAGCACAAAGTCTTCAGTTCCATCCCTGGTACTGGGGAAACAACAACAAGAACAACAACAAAAGCATTGTTAATAATAACAACCATGTTATTACTGGAGTCCAAGGTTCTGAAAAGAAAAATGAATTCGGACTTTTAAGTTCACCTAGAGTTTTCAGTTTGCCAGAGCATCAGCTCATGACATAGTTTCACCATTTCACAGTCAAGATCCATGGGTTTTCACTGACCTGATGTTGATCTGTAAGCCTTAGAATGTTCTCGAGTTTTTCCTGATGGCTAAGAAGTTAGCAAAGAACTACACTGTCAAATGACTGCTCAGGGAGGGCCAGCATGGAAAATCCCTCCAGCTGCCCCAGGTAAGATAGTAATGAAGCAGATGGATTGTCTTGCTGGTGTATGTTAAGTTTATGGCTTCTTGGGAAGAATAGATAATAAATTTTAAGGTGTAAGTAAATAATTATGCTAAAAATTTATCTCTGTTTGGAGTCTTTTGTCATAGGCAAGAGAAATAGGATGTAATTTCAGTTAAAAAAAAGGTATTTTGCTGTAAGGTTGTAAGGTAATTACAGAGTGAAGGGAAAATATTAAAACTGTGGTTGAGTGAAATGCTGAAGCTTAGGTGGCTCAGGTAATCCAAGTAGTAGGAAGTGCTGAAGTTTCTCATGACCACTGATATTAAGATTTTTTTTTTTTTGAGACAGGGTCTTGTTTTGTAGTTTAGGTTGGCCCTCAGCTCACTATGTAGCTAAGGCAAGCCTCGAACTCAGCAATCCTCCTATCTCTGCCTCCCGAGTGCTGAGATTACAGGTGTGAGCCACCACACCCGGCGATATTAAGATCTTTTGCAAACAGGAAGGGAACCAAGAGGGGGGACAGGAGGAGAGAGAGAGGGGAAAGGAAATGCTACAAAGGATTAAGGTGTCTTATTATATATACCAACACCCCATGATAACAGTAACCATTACATGCTGCAGACATGTAATCATAACATTCCAATTAAAGAATAAATTCTAACATTTTTGCCTTTATGCCACTCTGCTCAAGCCCCATACTCCATGCAAAGTTTTTCTAATTAGTCTCACTTAGATCAGATACATCATTCTTGTCCAGGGCATGTTGGGTATCCTCACTGAGGGTTCTGTCACACTGTATTCTATGGGAGGGTTATATGGCTCTAGGAAGAATACTGGGGTGCTGCTATCACATCAAAGGAAATGAGTATCAGTGGTCAGTATCTTCTTAAGTGAGGGGGAGCCAGAGAATAAAAGAAGTGAAAGAAGACAAATTTAGACAAGAATATGGAACATTTAACACTTACTATTGTATTTCCACCCATTTTAAAAGAAAGAATCCAGAGGAAATTATGGAATCTAATGGTTCCTTATATATGAAAGGGGTCAGAATTTGATCCTTAATTCCATGTGCAACATGACACATCCACAATTAGGTGCTCAGATTGAAAGATGCTACTTATGGGGTTGATCCACTTACCCTGTCCTACTCCATTCTCACAGAGGAGAAACTCGAGGCCCCTCTAGAGTGATTTGCCAAAAGGTAGATAGGACATTTGAAGACTATTTAGTCTAGAAAATGCAGACAGATATCATGAAACAAAATCCTTTTCCAAAGAAACCTAATTTTTCTGAGTTGTGATATGGTTATGTGAAATATACAGGATCTGCTTCAAATTTCCAGAATTCTTAGTTTCTTATAAGACTAATAAATATTTGCAGTAGTCTGAGGATAAATATAATTGGGTTCTCATGTTTTACAGTACAAACCTTTTATGATACTCATGTCCATTTGAATAAATATATTAACTTCTTTTTGATGTGTCCATAAATTAAAGCTAAATTGCTAAAGCTTTTTCTCCGATCTATAAATCTGAAGAGATGTTTCTATCCTCATGCTTTGACTTTTGCTACACCTTACAGAGGTGATCCTCTAGAATGTGGTATGATGAACAGGGTCCGTTTCTCCTCTAGTGCCCAACTTGAAAATCTTGGGTGTACATACTGTTCCAGTCTCATGCCTTATTATAATGAACACGTACCACGCAGGCATTACTTGGAGTCCTGCATTATGTATTCAGGCAACAAGGGTTAGCATTTCCTTTAGATGCAAGGTTTGCAAGGTTGAACACAGTTTTTTTTTAATCTTTATTGGTACATTGTGTATACACATCAAGATCACACTCAATATTGGGAATTTGTACCAGTATATGACATGATTTAATTCTCATTTTTTCCCATTCCCTGGATATAGCTTTATACAGAAGGCGCAAATATACAACCATGGTACTGTAAGGGGCTGGTGATGATGTGGGAGGAGAGGTAAGATATTGCAGAAAATAGAGTATATCCTTTTTCAGAAGAGAGGAAACATTTCACCAGATCTCAAAGGAGGAGCAGATATAGATCAGGGTCTCTGCAGGTGTGGAGTCTGTGCCAAAGTTTAGGATAGCTGAGAAAATTTCAGAAGCTCATCGTAGGATCAGCTGAGGTGTTTGTATCATGAAGATGTGTGATGGAGGTTTAGAGTGTATCTTCTAAGTAGCAGTTTTGGATTGGTACTTCCAAGGCTTTCCCAGCCATGTCACAGTGACCAGCAGAGGTTCTCACATTTGGGAAGTCTATGAATTAATAAATTAAAAAAGAAATGGAAAGGCAAAAATGGAATTGTATGTTTAATGAGGACATTATATCAGTTAATATATACAGGACATTTAAGCATGAAACAGATGAAGCACATAAATGTAATCTCAGAGTAGAGCAGCTTGTCTGGAGAAACAGTAGGAAGAGTTTTCACCCTCTTCTCCCTGGCACATGCACCCTGTCTTGCTCCACCAGCCCCTCCATTGTCCTTCTTCTCTGGGTCTCTTGACCTGAAGCATAGTGTTTGTTTTCCTTTTCTCATGTGTCCATCCTTCCAGAATGGGAATCAGTGCTCAGAGAAATCCATGTTCTTAGATTGTTGCCTTTACTTAAAAAAAGTAATAATAATAAGAAAAAGTCATTCTTGAGCTCCTTTGGAAATGTGACTGGGGGCAGCAACAGGAGTAGCAGCTCTGTTAGCATATTTATAGCTGTGTGATGTATTTTCTGAGATAAAGAATTGACCTGACTTCAGAAGTAGGGGAATGAAATGATGACTGTGGGACACATTGGACAACGATCAAGGAAAGCTTTTTTTCCCTTGGTTGACTTCTCCAATCAAAGGCACAGCACACAGTTGACTTACAGAATCTTAGGCCTGACTGGGCCCTGTTTGTCTTTACTTCCTACTTTTGCCAGGCTGGCCACCTATTCTCCTCATTTGGCCTTATTCTTTACAGTTGATTTTAGGTTTTTTTTGTTGTTGTTGTACTTACTGGCATATAATTTACAAAAATAAAACTCACTTTTTTACGTGGGGATTCAGTGAGTTTTAACAAAGTGGACAGGATGTCAGTATTCTCCACTGTTGGGAGCAATTCTACATAATTTTGGGGGAAATCATTTCATAATTAGAATTATGTGGTATTAGGCCTAGTTTTCTTGCCTATGGTCTGGGTATGGCATGTCCAGGCATAACTCTGCTTCACCCCCCTTCACAACAAAGACCTCTATGGTCCTAGAGCAGTGATGCTCTAGGACATGACTGCACCAGGTGAGAACCTCCTAGGGGATGGACAAATGCCCAATTAGCAGAAGTTCCTCATTGTTCCAGGATGTATGAACCTCTGCCCTGCAAGTGATCTATTGCATTCATTACCCCAAGGGTACCAAATGAAGTGTGGCAAGTTCCAGATCTTCGGGCTTTGCTGGACAGAGCAGCGTTGATCAGGCCCATACTCAGCTTGTTCTCTAAGTTGCATTTTTCTACCTTTTCTGTATAATTAATTAATTCGCCTTGTGCTGCTGCTGCTCACTGGAGACTAGAACTTAACTACAGAGGTTCTAGTGAGGTTCCCTTTCCTGGCCCCTACTGTCACCACCCCCAGAGTTACTTTGGGTACCTCTGCACATTACTTAGACTCTCGCCCTTCCCCAGTCTTTTCCAAAGTTTCATGTAAATGGAGTCAAATTGTAGATAGCCTTTTCTGTCTAGCTTTTTTGCTTAGTAAATGATATTTGACTTTTTGTCCGTTTTATTGCATGTATCAGCTCTTCTTCAGTTATCTGTTCCCTCAGTGATGAACAGTTTATTTGTTTATATACTTTTTGACTTTTATGGATAAAACTAAAATGTATTTTTTGTGAAAATATATTTTTATTTCTTTTGAGTTAATTCCTAAGAATTGGATTGCTAGGTCAGTTGGTTACTTGTATGTAACTTTATAAGAAACTGGCATGTACTTTTCAAAGGTGGTGCTACCAATTCTCATTTCCATGATTACTTCATGAGAACTTTAGTTGCTCTACATCATTGCTATGCTTGATATTGTGGGTATTTTAAATCATCCTAGCAGGAATAATATCTTATTGTGGTTTTGTCTTTCCTTCTTAACTAATGATGTTTACACATGTCAGTTTGTTATTTGTATATTTCTTTGGTGAAAGGTTTGTTTAAATCTTTGGCCCATTTTGGAAAAAATTGTTGCATTCTTTTTTTTTTTTTTTCTTTTTCTTTTGAGACAGGGTCTTGCTTTGTAGTTCAGGCAGGCTCTGAGCTCACTATGTAGCCCAGGCAAGCCTCGAACTCAGCAATCCTCCTGCCTCTGCCTCGCAAGTGCTGGGATTATGGGCATGAACTGCCATGCCCAGCACTGTGGTATGTGGTACTGATTGCTGGTAGGTGTGAGACACTATGCTCAGCATTGTGGTATGTGGTTACCAGGGATCGACCTGGGGACCTTGTGTTTCCAAGGCAGATTCTAGAACCACTGAGCTAAATCCTCAGCCCTGAAGTGTTGTATTCTTATGGGTGCAATCTTTTATTTTCAAGTAGGTTTTGATATAGAAACCATGATGGAAGTTTGAGGAGATTACAATGTAAGTGATGTTTTGGATTTCCTTTTTTGGGAAATGCAGGTCCTTCATGAACTAACATTTACTGGACATTTATCATGTGCCAGTCACAAAGCAAGGTAGATTCACATTGAGTGATCTTATTTCATGCTCCACAGTAATCCTGAGAAATAACTATTATTAACCCTGAGGTCGCACAGCTAGTCTAAGGCAGAGGAAGGATTTAAATTTAAGTCTGCTGGACTCTTATTCTGCTTCCTCAAGTGAGACTCCAAGGCCCATTGGTTCTTAGAACAGACTGGTTAGTTTACCAGCTCGGACTGCTTGCCCTGCTCTGGGGGTTTTAGAAGGAGCCCTCAGGTGAAATAACACTGCTGACATTGACATGCAAAGCAGAACATTGAGCTTAAGGCAAATGAAAATGCTCTAGTTTTACTTCAGTCCTGAAAAAAATTCTGTCCACTTCAGAAGTTGGAATAATGAGAATTCTCCTGAGAAGTGGAAGGTTTGAAGTGTTCCTTGAGACGTCCGTACCCAAACACATCTGTCTGGGCTAAATAATGGTGTTTTGGTGACAGAAGGCTACAGTGACGTTCACCCTGAATATGAGACCCTGCTTCAAAACTCAGTTTGTTCCTAGAGGCTGTGAAGACCTTGGGTAAACCATGTGGACATTCCAGGTAGTATTCTTAATCAGTAGAGATGTAGGGTGAAGATGAGATGATGAGGATTAAATTATTGGAAGGGCAGCTGATTTGTCCCAGCTTAGCCTTAAAAGTTGTGTCCCAGGAAACACCAGGTCCCATGTCAGCTGGGAGAGTTGGTCGCCCAGTTTAAATAATGCATGTAATGCATTTAGACCTTTAGACATACCGAGATGACCTTTAGAGACCTTTACAGTTCTCCGAGTTGGCTTAGAAAACAGTTCAAAGCAAAACTGTGGAACTGAATGAGACACACAGCATTGAGTTTCTGAAGACATAAGTAGCTACAGAACATTCCAAGTCAGCTCCTCAAACCTCCCACCATGCAGCAATTTGTGCTTTTGAAAGCTAGCTGAGAAAGCCTCTCTGGGAGGAAAAGGGGAGGCTTTTGGGGAGAATGCCTTTATTGTAGGAAAAGAAATCACTTGCACAGGTAATTAATAAAATTTGTGAGATAGGTGGAGCTGGTGGCAATAATCATCAGACTCAGTGTTTTCCTATGGAGTCCTCAGTTGAGAGAAATATGTGTCTTTTAGGGAGGAGACTAGGCCTTGGATGTGTGACTGTCACTCCTCGCTCTGTCCCTTCTCCATGTGATTACTTGGTAGACAAGATGGATAAATCATGTTTTCTTTGAGTCTTAGAATCCTCAACTGTAAAATAGGGATGATATTTTTACCTTTCTAAGAATTGTCTAGACTAGAAATCCACATTCAGTAGTATCTGTATGATACTACTTTTGTAAACTCTGGCATACATCCGAGTGTGTTTGTGTGTAAATCTCCACAAGTTTGTTAGATAACTGAACACCCTCTCCTATAGTTTTTGATGGCCTTTTTCAAGATACTAAATAAAAAATTCTGTCATTGGTGCTATAGGGGCTGGATTTTAAGTGCATAGGAATGTGTGTCCAGTCCACAGAAGGACATCGTCTGTATTAGCAGGAGTCCAGTGTTTGTGGGGTTTTTCCTCTAAGGAAATTATTGACAGACCCTGAAAGCTGGCTTTCCCACTTCTCTGTTATACTGTTTTTTAATAATAGTAATAGTGACTATTGTTTAAAATTTGGTATTGGGAGTTTACCATGTCTTACCCAGGCCATTGCCTTTGCTTAAAATGCTTATCCTCTGTTTCCTCCTTTACTACTCAGCTCATTTTTACTCAGGTTTCAAGACTCAGTTTAACATCTCAAGGAAGACTTCCCTAATTTGAACCTTTTCCTGACTACACCATAAGTCAAATCCCTCCTGACATTGTGTTGTTCATTTGTCCTTGTGTAGCCTGTTTAATGTGCACCAGGGGAGTAGGGACTGGGGTGCTGTTTTCACAGCGGCTTCTCTAACCCTAGTAGAATAACATGTAGTGAGCCTTCCAATACCTATTTGGTGATCAAGGTATGAATTCTCACCTTGACCACCTCCGTCTCAGCATCTAGGTTCTGACATAGGCTAATCTGTTTCCTGCAGCCTACACTCTAGAGGGAGAGACAAATACTGAAAAACAAACAAGTATGTAATCAGACCCTCTGGCTGACTGTGGTGGTATGTCTGTCCAGAGCCTTTGCCCTATTCTGGGCAGTAAAGAAGCAGTCACAAACTGGTCAGATTTCTCGAGTAGCTCGTTTATGACCTCAGAACTCTGCTTCTTCCTTTACTTGCTACTTTCTCTAAAGAGCTTAAGTCCTCCTTACTATTGTCATTGGGAAATGCATGAGATGTATTACCAGTTACCCCTCTGTGTTTGTGTTAGACATTGCTAACCCGTCACAGGGTTCTTTACCCCGAGTTCAGCTCCTGCTCTGGAGCAGCATTCATAGAGTGTCAGGTCGAAGCAGTGTGCATGCAGAGACTGTGGTGCCATCCTTGTCCCGAAGGCATGACTGTCCCAGTGATGCCTCCCCCCTGTCAGCCCTGGGCACCACTCAGTCCCACAACCCTCCCCTCCTCAGGTTCTATCATTTTACATATGGTAGCCAATGGGATATAATTTATAATTCATTTCCCTCTTGAACTAGCCATAGTACAAAAGCACCAAAGCCACAAGGGCAGCAGCTACCAGTTGTTGGACAGTGCGGAAAGAACATTTCTGTCACTGTAGCAAGCTCTCCTGGCTCTGACTTCAGCTCTCTTGGCTTTCCCAGCCATTGTTCGTGGAAAGCCAGCAGAGATGTTCAGAAACAAACCCCTTGACCCTTCACTGCTGCCTTAGGTGGTGTTAGGTTCATGATGAATTACTTACAGATTATTTTTGAACTGGTGATATTGTGTATACAGTCAGTTTAGAGCACGATCTCACTCTAAAACTCTGGCTTGTGGTGTTGGTGTTTTTCCTTAGGTGTTCCCTAAATCTTGGTGTTTGTCCTTCATCATTAGAGCAAACAGTTGCTGGTACAGTAGTTCCAAGAGCTGGATTTTTGTGACTCCAGTTCAAAGCCTTTATTAGTGGGTAGTTGAACCACCAGCTGTAGCTTTGTGGACCTCTCTTAGCCATTTACTAATGACTGTCCACACTGTGGGGATCACTGTGATGGACTTACTGTCAGAACACACAGGTAGAGAAATCTTGCAGAGAGTCCAAATCTGAAGTCATCACAGCCTCCATGCTCACAACAGCAATGCAGGGAATACTGTTTAAGTTATATAATGAATAAAGACTAATCAGTTACAAAGTTACACCCGTTAGGTACCCTATTCCTTTTCTTTCTTTCCTTCTTCATCATCTCCCTTTCTCCTCTTCCTCTTCATCCTCCTCTTCATCTCTCCCACTCAAAATTCTGAGTAGCTAGGGATTATGAGTGGGAAATGGTCTGAAAATAGAAACCAGCTTTTCAGCCTTTTTTGTGTTTCTTTTTTTCATCCATGAGGGAAAAGAGTGATCTTTTTAAGAGTGGAGGAAGAATTGGGGAATTGGTCCTACAGGATGCTAATGTGGGACTTGCTGTGTCTTTGTCTGGCACATTATATGTCTGTCAGCAGGGAAAGAGATGGGAAAATGGCCCCAGGGTGGATTTGGTGAATTTCTTCCTGTTAGCTAGGATGAAAATTTGAACGACACCTTGAAGTGATCTGAAACTCTTTTATTTACACATGGAGTTAGCTGGGAGGCCCCCAGGTAGCGCTTTCAGAGTGTAGCGGTGCAGGGCGCAGTGGGGGTGAGAGGCGGGAACGCCCCTCCTCCCGTCCCGGTGGTGGGGTGGTGGGTACTGCGGGCCGGGGCGGGCGGCGCTAACCGGAGACCGACTGAGAGGAAAAAAGATTGCTAGTTAAACCAGAAAGGCGTTTTTCTGGTATTTTATGTACCATGAAAAGAATGATTAGCACAGGGAAATCAACGTATCTGCCAACAGTCGGAGATGGAGGCAGTGGAACTCCGCTGTCCTGTTGGTTTTTCCTTTCCTGTTTCTGTCCGGTTGAAGTCCAGGCCGAGGCCGGAGCTCACCGTCCAGCGGTGGGTTCGTGGCGGAGAACACGGGCCCTGGTGTCCGTGGCGTCTGTGGCTCTAAGGGGTTTGAGAGTAAGAGCGGTGCCAGGTGTAGGGCGCCCCGGAGAGGGCAGGTAGAAGATGAAGGGGTTTTTGGTCCCCGAGACCTCTGGCCGGCGCCCATCCTGTCCGGGGCTCGGCGCTCAGGCGCTCCGTGTGTGTATCTCCTCTGCTGCTGTCGCGGGGCATGTTCAGCTCGTTTGTCCGAGCCCTGCCCCGAGGCCCTGGCGGAGCTCAGGCGAGGGGGCCCCTCGGTCGCGGCACAGCCTGTGGCTTCTGCACACGGCTGGAACCAGCAGTGTCAACGTGTGGGGTGCCGCCGTGCCGGCTGTACACTCCAGTGGTGGGAGAGGGCTAGAACCCTCCTGAAAAAGGGAAAACAAAGTTTTAAGAGGAACGCAGCATCACAGACACCTAACATTTCACATCTGATGATGTATCTGAAAATATCGGTGCCGCCTTTAGTTTTATGTGTCAATTTAATTGTGCCTGGAGCTGAGCTCTGCGTCCCTGAGGCGATCACATGTAGAGATGTGACAGTAAACTACCACCATGTCCTGTGCTCCGTATTCCGGCTGCTTTCTTGTTTTCTTCTGCTGTCAATTATGTATAGCGGCTGCTTTTGAAAAGCTGCATGTTCCGGAGAGGGTTAATTTTATACTAGGTTCACTGGGAAGTCTGACCTTCTTCGGGGGTAGTCCGAGTGTCTGCTCAGTGCCAGAGGGGTGAAGCGTTTGGCAGAAGTGAGGTGCCAGCCTCGGCTCCTATCACTCTAACAAGAGCCTGGTTTGCCGCTGCTGATTCATCAAGAAAATAAGCATGGCGATTGAATTGGGGGTTTAAAGCATCACAAGAAAACAACCGCCGTCATCTGTCAGTGCCATGATAAAAAATTCTGTTTACCTGCACTACGAAAGGAGAGAATAGGTGGGGTGATGGGTGTCCATCCATATATATGGTTTATGCATGTGTATTTACACGTAAACCTTCTTACAGTGCACACATCAATCAAAGCGTCGCCCTGTGCTCCAATACAAGAGTTGATTGGAAATAAATTAATACAAATTCTGTTCATCTGCCATATGGAAGCAATGCTCTGCCACAGAGGACTCCTTAGCAGATGTAGGCCACTGGCCTTTTGGGGTCCTGATTAGTTGCCAAGCTGCTCTCCACGAGTACCAGTTGGATCAGGGTGCAGCCTGGGAATTCTTGGCTTGAGTGAGCCACTCTGAACCTCTGTGAGGTCTGCCCTGTGTGCTTGGGCTCTGAGAGAGAAGTCTGGGTTCGGTTACAGGAGGATGACTCAGAGAACTAGCATAGCGGAGATTTCTGTTGAAAGTATTGGTCCACGTTTTGAGCAGGGCAGTGATTAAAAATCGTGACAGGACTTGGAGTTGCTCCTTGTAAGGGCGCAGATCTTGTTTCCAGCGCTGTGGACAGTTGGCTGCTATAGACTGAACAAAATGAACTCCTTTGGGCAAGTCGAAGCCATAGTTTTCTCTAAAGCGTGGCCCTCAGCTGCAGCTAGAACTCCGGCATCCAGGGATGGTTGGTAACGTCTGTGGACATTTCTGCTTATCCCAACCAAGGATGGGTACACCGTGGGTCTTGGGAGTATAGCCAGGGGCACTGCCACATGTCCTGCAGTCCACAAAATGGCACCCTATAACAGCAAATCATCAGGCCTCCATGTCACCAGAAACAAGCCCTAGAAACCCCAGACTAGACAGCATTCTAGATCTTTGGCATTTTGCCTTTGTGTGTATTTCACAAAGATAACATTTGGAAACAGAATGTATTAGTTTTTCCTGTATGATGGGGTAGTCAGAACCCTCAAGTCTGTGGATTCATTCTCTTCAGATCTTATTTTAAGACATTACTTTTAAAAGAAAGTTCCTTAAAAAAAGAACTGGGAACATCATTTCTGTAATAAAACTGAGATTCACTGGGACTCTTTCTGTGGCCTGGATGATGAAAGATGAGCATCATCTTCTCTAAAACATCACAGTCTTAGACTCTAGCATAGATCCTGCATCTCAAGTGCTGAAATAGGGGTGTTTTTTGTATCCAAGTTAGTGAACTCAAACCTTTTAATTGTTCTTTTACTACAAGCATTTTTTTTTTTTTCGATAGGGTCTCACTTTGTAGTTCCAGCTGGCCATGAGCTCACTATGTAGCCCAGGCAATCCTGGAACTCAGCAATCCTCCTGTCTCTGTGTCCCTCCCAAGTGCTGGGATTATAGGCATGAGCCACCACGCCCAGCATTGTGGTATGTGGTCCTGATTGCTGGTGGGTATGAGTCACCACACCCGGTATTATTGTATATGGTTACTGGGGATTGAACCAGAGCCCTTGTGCTTGCTAGGCAGGTGTTGGAGCCACTGAGCTAAACCTACAGCCCTACAAGCATTTTTTTTTTTTTTTTTTTGAGACAGGGTCTCACTTTGTAGTTCAGGCTGGCCCTGAGTTCACTATGTAGCCCAGGTGAGCCTTGAACTCAGCAATCCTCCTGCCTCTGGCTCCCGAATGTTGGGATTACAGGCGTGAGCCACCACGCCCGGCACTGCGGTATGTGGTATTGATTGCTGGTGGGCGTGAGTCACCACACCCAGCATTCTGTGTGGTCATTGGGGATTGAACTCAGGACCTTGCGCTTGGGAGACAGGAGCCGGAACCACTGAGCTAAATCTCTGGCCCTACAAGCATTTTCTTATATGATGCAATATAATTAATCCATGCTCTAGAATTTTCCAATCAGGGAAAAGACTATATCCCAAATAATTTCCAGGTAAAAGCACATACTTACACATGATTTAGGCTAAGAACACTTACCTTTGTAACGTATGGCAACCAACCAAACAAGTCATGTGGAAGAAAAGAGTTCTAAGCTTCCCCAGCGAGTTTAAAAGCTGTATATGCTGTTCATAGTTTAGATTCCATTTTTAATTTTGATAAGCATGAGTTATGAAAAATTTTATTAAACTGTTGTTCTACCCTAAATAGTGAGAGATTTAATCTTCCAAATCTACAGAAAACATTTTTGTAATTTTATTGAGCAAAGTAATTAATTGCCAATGTATAAAGGGCCACAAAAGAGTCTCACATCATGTACTGTACTTAGAGCCTGAAGAGAGAAATGTGACACTTTATTTCAAGTTTTGGCAGAGTTTTTCTGTGAAGGGCCAGGAAGTAAATGTTTTTGTTTTGTTTTTGACTGCGAGTATGCTATAGCCTTTGTCACACCTGTTCACTCAGTTGCTGTGTGTCAGATCACCCATGGGTGACCCAAAATAAATGGATGGGGTTATATTCCTAAACAGTTTCATTTCTAAAACAAATATGGGACCCAGTTTGGCCCTCACACCGTAATAAGTTCACCTCTGATTTGTGTAAGGCATGCAACTTTGTTATGGGCAAATCCACAATCCTTGTTATAATTTTGCAGTGATAAGGGTTATAAATATAAATCCAAAAGTATAATCACGCACTCCAGGATGAGAGTCATTGCAAGTTACACAGAAGTGTGGATTTGTACACTATCAACCTAAAAGACAACATGCTATAGCTGTGGATTGATTTTGTTGAAAAGTAATGTAGCCTACATGGCAGTGATATAATAGGGTCTGTTAGGTTATTATTAAAATGCCAGGTCATTCTTCATTATTTGCTAGATTTTAGTGAAGAATTAGGTTGGAGGACAAAGTCAGCCATTTCAAAAGAAGATTGTAACACACTTGAAACGAATAGCAGCTGTTGGCCAGAGCTGCCTGGGACTGGGCGTCCTCCGACTCTCCTCGCCTTGGTGCTCAGCTGTATTCTGGGTCCTCAGACAGGGTTTCGTGATGTGGGGTTTTGTTATTAGGTCTTGTCAGAGCATCAGCTAATGTGATGGTTGGTCCCTGCAGACTGGCAAGAGAAACGAACCGCCCGTGTTCCCTGCTTCCTGCTCCTCAGTAGTAGTGCCAGTGTGATCAAACACGGCGGTACTTACCATGCGGCAGCCAGTCACAACATAGAGGCAATGAGAGATTTTTCCTCCCACTATTTAATTGCCCTCCATCAAGAAAGATAAAACAGAAGTGGTTTTGTGTGAGGATTTTCAGTCATGGGATGGGAGAGGTGCAGTGTGCCATGTAGCAGCAACACAAGCAGAAAATTGCCCTGAAGTCTTCATTTTATCTGAAATGTGAGGCTCTTAAGAAATAGCTTCTGGTTCCCTAAATGAAATATATGCTATGTTCAATTAACCATGTTCTTCAATTCTGCCAGTCAGTACCACACACACACACACACACACACACACACACACACACACACACACACACACAGAACGAAACTTTACATTTGCTTCGCATATGAGCCAGCAGTAGGTTCCTAAGTGAAACCATTGCTGCCTTGTTAGAAGTCTGTGACACGTGTAGTACTGATTGCCTCTTGTGCCTCAGTTGGAGAGAACTCAAGGGAACTCTTCCGTGATGCCTGCAGCAGTCATACACCTATGTCCAGGGAGCATGAAAAGGAGTTAGAGAGGTAAGCCTGTAGTCTAGGGCGTGGCTCCTGTGCATGTATATTTTCTATCTTGCTGTCTCTGTCACTGTCTCTGTCTCTCTCCACCTCTCTATATAACTGTTTCTGTGTCTTTCTGTTCTTCTCTGTCTTTCTGTCTTCCTGTCTCTGTCTCTCTGTCTCTGTCTCTTGTTCTTTATCATTGTCTCTGTCTATATAGATGCATTGAAGAAGCTAGGAAAGCAGTTATGTATTTCTGCAGAACAAATTACTCAAATTTAGCAGCTTAGATGATAGATGATAAGAAGGAAATGTGCATTACTTCCCACCTAATGGGGAGAGGTGGGGAATGCAAGTAGTTTGGCTGGGTGTCCTGGTCATGGTCTCTTATGAAGTTGTAGCACAGTGGTCAGGTCAGACTGTAGTGAGCTCAGACAAAAAGGCCTTCCTTTCCAAGTGGGATCAGGATACCTCTGGCAGAAAATCCAACTTGCCTATTTAAGATTGAAGACTTCAGAACTGGCCTGTCTTGGAACAGTTTCATTTTATGAGAGCTAGAATTGCATTAATTTTTTTTGTAACAGAAGATACTACCACCTTATTTTATCAGTAAAAATTTAAAATAATGTGAACACAAACCCATGGTAAAAATTTCAGCAAGAATCACACCATTTCAAACTGGGTGGGGAAGTATGCCTTAAACGTTTGATGGTCTTAGAACATAAGTGGGGAGGGGAATGGCTTAGATGTGATATCATACATACTTAACATCCATTTTGGGTAGATTCTGGAATAATGTGAGGTTCTTAAGGTAGCAGCTCTTCCATGGGAAGCAGTCAGCTTTTATACAGTGTCCTTGGTCTTATAGTCAGTCATGCTACTGTTCCTTGTAATACTCTAACTTGCCTATTTGAATTCTTTTGTCCCTAGTCTTAACGTGTCCAACCTCCTGTCGAGATACTTACTTCTGAGTCATTGTCATTTCTTTATAATTGTTATTGATGATGTCAGGAACACTACTCACCCGCCACTTACTAGTGTCTGGTGTTGACCTAAGTGTTCAGTTTATCCATTCTCTCATTTAATCCTCACAAACCTTATATGGTAAGAACTCCCGCCTCAATTAACCATACTTTAATTGTTTCATGGGCTAAAGGACAGTAAATGGTGGTGTTTGGATTTAAATATATTTTGTCTGGTACAAAGCCCTTGCTCTTTCTTCCACCTTGTAGTTTAGATCAGATGAAGTTCAATATAGTGAGTATATTTGATATTTTGGTCTCATATCTCTAGGGCAAATTAAATCATGTTTCTTTATCCTTACATCACTGAGGAGGTGTCATTCTGTTCCTTTTAAAGCTGTTCTTGATCCTAAACATGACCTTCTCACTTCTGAACGAGGCATTTTCTTTCATGTGGAACCTTTGTATGCTCATAAATGCTTTAAACAACCTTTGCCACCCTTTCTCAGAACGTAGGTTTCCTTTGTGAATAAATTTGCAATCATTTTGGAAGAAATGGAACACTGGGCAATAATCACTTGGCCTTATAGGGAATAATCCAGTCTCATGTGACAAAAAGAGGCAGGATTGATAATTCTCCTATATACAGTATAGAAAGAATCTCTATTACCATCTTTAGCAACACTTTTCATTCTACCTCACACTACCACTCATCAATGAATGGGTAAATGGATTCAGTGGATACAGATTTTCTCATTTGCTGGACTTGCAAACTCATGTTGTCTTTGACAACTCTTTTCTTGGTTTAACTTCATTGAATGTTCTTTCAAAAGTGGCAAAAAAGAGCAAGATTTTAAATCAGCCAACCCTGCACTGGGATCCTAGCTCAGAGACTTCATAGTTGAGTTAGTTATTTGAGAAATTACTTAGTCTTTCAGTGGATCAGTCTTCAATTCTGTAAATAGTAACAATGGTACCTAAAGACTAGAAGATAAAAATGCTTTTTACATTGTCAGGAGACTAGTAGGTCCCTGATAGTTATTAGTTTAATATTTTTTTCAGGAGGATTACCAGTTAGAAACTCAGCAAGGGACAAGATGAAAAGCAGGTAGACCAGAGTTTATTTTTCTCACTGAATAATCCTGAGTGTT
Organism: Thryonomys swinderianus; assembly: GCA_004025085.1. Classification (NCBI taxonomy): domain Eukaryota; kingdom Metazoa; phylum Chordata; class Mammalia; order Rodentia; family Thryonomyidae; genus Thryonomys; species Thryonomys swinderianus. Next base: position 40,701 of record PVIC010000664.1, on the reverse strand, counting down.
GGTGAGTACTGGTTTGTTCAATAGCTCTAGGCCATCAGAGGTGCAGTCCTCTTGGTTCTGTCTTCATGAAGGTAGAGTGGTTTCTGCTGCTTTGGCTTCAGGTGTTACGTCTGTGTTCAAGGTGAGAGGAAGGGGGAAGTCTCGATGCCTCTCTGTTATCAGAAAACCAAAATTATTCAGAAACTGCCCAACATTTTTGCACAGACATGTTACTGCCAAGTTATGTCATAACTTCATGCCTCACTGTAAGAGAGATTGAGATACTGTCTAGCTTTTCCAGCTTTATGAGAGGAGCTGAGCAAGAACTCCTTTCACAGCCAAAGTATAAAGGGGGAATGTTCATGACATCATGAAACCATGGTGGGAAAATGTAGAAGGATGAAGCCAAGGCTTAAGTATCAGGAAATGTTTAATAAAGATCCCAAACAATTGATGAAGTCTAGGAAAAAAAGGGGTGGTTGCAGGAAAAAGAATATGGGAATTGTGTGTATTTCATGCTTGGGATTTGCAGAAAGTCTGTCTCCACATGTCCAAGCTATGTGACTGGCACGATGTCATCCGTGATAGGGGAGCATCGAAAGTGGAATGACTTTAAAAGGCAATTAGGCTGCAATTATGCAACACTGAGGAAGGGTCTTTGAAGAGAATGAGATCATGAACTTGTTTTGAATTGGAGCAAAGAAATACCTGAAGTAGGTTAGAGATGATGCGGGAGTGGGCTAAAGCTGTGAGGGGAAACACGAGGAAATAGTGGGAATGGAAGCACGTTAGACAGAGAATGAGAAGTCCTGCCCTGCTTGAAGAGTATCAGTGAGGGAGGAGTTAAGACCAACCTTGAGGTTGCGCCTGGGTGCGTGATGATACAACTGACAACAGGAGTGAGCTGGTAGGGAGAAGACACTGAAATGAATTGGCCTATAAGACTTTAGAGGTCAGAAATCCAATTCTAAAGCCTGGAATGGAAGGTGTGAAGTAACGGAAGGTGTAAAGCTGATGTAATATGGGGCTGGACAAAGAGTTCTGGAGAATGAAGATGAAACTAAGATGTAGTGACATTCTGAGGAGGAAACTTCAGAGAAGTCCTGAGAAGCAACTGGATCCTAACCTTAATTTAGCTTTTTATTTTCCATATCTATGACATCTCCTCTTTTTGGAAGATATCTTTTTCTAGACTTTCATTTCCTTCCTATTTGAATTGTTACATCTATCTTTCTATTTAGTGTTGTACAAAGTAATAAATTATTTGCCTAAGAAATTCCCCCATAGTAAAAATAACTATTAGATTTTCTGCTTTATAAGCAATGTAAACTCATTGTGAGAAAACACTAATAGGTAAAAATAATGAGAGGAAAAACCTTCATAATCTTACTACCCAGCAATAACCAAGACCTTGTTTTATTTTTCCCAGACAAATAATTTTAGATACAAATACACATAATTAAACATAAATTGATGTCTTATGAATATAAAGTATTGCTGCTGATTTTCTTAACTATCACAACATACTGTATGATAAAAACGTTTTTGTTAATAAATACTCATAGCATTACTTTCATGGATGAATAATATTATACTTGATATGCATATAATTATATATATTTATCCCTGTAATGTTGGGCTTCTGGGTTGCTACTAACTTTTCTCTAACATACACAGATCTGCAGCAAACATCCTTGTAGATTAATGGTCATATACATTAGCCAGTCATTCTCACTGTTAGGAAATATCTATAAGGTAAATGCATACAAGGGGGTCACGAGGACTTCTGATACTCTGTTGAGAGTTGATCTCAATTTTTTCCCCGCACACCAAATATGTCAAAGCCTCTGTGAGGGACTTACCCCTTCTCCTGACAATGAATGTGCCTCTCGGCTCCTCTCTGCCCATGACTTGTCCTCATGACAGAGAGGTTTTCTAAAGAAGGCCTCAGAGTGCTTGGGAGCCGTAAAGGAGAACCAGAAGCAGAGGTCAAACAGAAGGCAGTTTAGCCTCTAGAACAATTTAGTAAAACATTTCCAGTTGAAGAAGAGTTTTCACTGCAGGAGAATCAGCTGGCATGGTTGGCAATCAATGAGAGAAGAAGCAGGTTAAATCTCCAGTGTGGGTCACTGAAATTACCTCTAAGCAATTTCACTACCATTTTTTGGCAGTGGAGTCTATTCAGTTTTGCAGTGCCTTCTTGGGTGTAACTTTGGGGTCTTATCTGGAAACCTTTAAGCATTTTTAGAATCTTGTCTGGCAGGAGTGGTTAAGTAGACTTTTGTTAGAATGACATTCTTCTTGGTGAGTTCTCAGGGCCATTACTAAGTCTAAGTCACCCTTCAACCTAGGGGATATGCCCTCACCCAAGGTGTATTGCTCTTTGTTTAGGTGGTTATTATTTAAGCCAGGTTTCTGCGTGTGTTTGTGTGAGCCACTCTATCGAGTTGATTGAAATCTGAAGTTATTTTTCCACTTCAATTCCTTTGTCTATGAATAGTGCTTCTGTGAGAAAAGAGATTAGTGTTGTTTATTGTTGCTACTTTTGTTTTCTTATAGCTGGAAGCTTTCTCTGTCAATACAAATTCCAATGCTTTATGAGAGATCAGAGGTAGTCACAAGTAATCTGTATATGCAGGTTACTCTAAATGACACCATTTCAACCTCCTGAAAAACATCACTGTGGTTCTAATCTGTTTCTTCATTTCTTAAAATTTGGGCTTTTTTTAGTAATATTTTTTTCTTTTGTCTTTATTTTGGGCTAAATGCCTGAAAGAGAAAGCACAGGAGGGCAGTGGAATATTTTTTCTTTCTAAATAAAAGATCACAGAAGGTGCCTGAGGAGATTTAGACCTCAGGAAAACTAAAATGAGCATTTTAATTCGTTCTTCTGGGACCACTTTACATTTTGGGGAAGCCTTTTGTGAGTCTTCTTTTTTTTTTTTCTTTAAATGTTTTGTCAGTAAGAATGAATTTAACTGTCTAGGGCTACAACACTTGTAAAATGTGATTAAAGTGAAGAAGGTAGGGGTTTTGATTCAAGGAACTATGACCATATTATGTTAGATTTTGTACATTGAAGCTCTTAGTATTGGAAAAACATCTAAAAACTAAGTTCTTTCCCTTTTTGGGTTTCATGCGTAAGAATGACAGTGTAGAACTGTCCCCTGCACTGTGCCAAGGGCTTCTCATTTTGTAGCTTTGATGTATCTTTTCTCAGGACTGTTATGTGAGGTGCTCTTTCCTCAGAAACTAACTGTGAGGCTCAGAGTGTGATGCTCCCACATTAGTAATTTTTTGTTGTTGTTGTTCCAGGGACAAAATAACTAACAGTGTATTTAAATGTACTTAAATGAAGAAGAGTCATCCTTGGCTCACAGGTTGGGAGGCTTCAGTCCATGGTCACCTGTCTCCAAGGTGTAAATGCATGGCAGCAGGACCTGGCAGAGGAAAGCTACTTAACCCCTGGCACCCAGGAAGCACAGAGAGCGGGAAGGGCAAAGACATGTCCCCCCAGATGGACACCCCCAGGGACTCACCTGCAGTCTGGCACCACCCCCTAAGAGCACATTTCGTAGCAATTGATCAATGATGAATCCACAGAGGGGTATGGTGTCTCCCGCATGCATTCACCTTTCCAAGTCTGCATCTCTGAACACAGGATTTTGGGGGGACATTTTAGCTCAGATGATAATACTCAGTTAAAATGATGGCATCAGTTTCAGTAGGAAAGGACTATTATAGGTATGAGCCTATTAGAATCAGAGCATATAAGGAGACTTCAGAAAGGGAGACTCTGTGATCTCTGGGTTTCTGGAGACCTGTGGCTTATACCTGACCCCTGTAAGCAGCTCGTGGACCCTAACTGCTCATTTGTGGCCTGATGCTAATTTACTGGATGGATGTGTTGATGTATGATTTTATCCCATCACTTTCTCATAGGTGTGGTAACTGATAGACTACATTACAAAGTATAGGCACATTCAAGTGACCGTTTAGTATGAAGGATTATAGAATTTTCTTACATGTCTCTAAATGTTCTGAGTGTAAATCACAAAACAAGTTAAAGTCTATAAATTTGAGGAAGTGGGTAGTGATGATTACTAAGACACTTTTAAAAAATGGCTGTTTTGAACAATCTCAGAGGAAATAAACGATCACTTGGTTGAGACCTCAGTAGGTAGACATGAAACATGTGGGGAAAATTGAAAGTAAAAGATAAAAATTAAGGGTCTTTCTATCTTTTGGAGCTGACAGGTCCAGGGGAAACTGAAAACAGTAAGTGATATATAGGCCTTCTAGAGCAGGTTTGTGCGCATGTTGTTCTTTCCCATCCTGGCCCTCTTACTTGTATATTCATTTTCTACCTTTAATCTTTGATGTGACTATTTTTAGTTCTCCTTTTCCCCATAGGAACCTACTATAATAAATCTATCAGCAAAGATAGGTGCACCTATGTAAAATAGATTATTTGGGTTTGTGTATTATACTCTAGCATTCACTTGGCTTCTTATTTTACCCAAAACAATGTGTTTGATATCTACTCATGTTTCGTGTATGAATACCTTGTTTCTGTAACAGCTGCAGATTGTTCCAAGTGTACACCTACCATATTTCTTAATTTCTTTTTACAGTGGTAGGCGTCAAAAGGGCCTCTAGTTATGACAAGTAATGCTCTGTGGTGTCTTTTAAAAATGACCCTGGGGCAAATAATTAAGAGTTACATTCCATGGGTGTAGCATAACAGTAAATACTGCTATATCATTTTCAAGAATGGTTGTACCTGTTTATATCAACTGTGAAAGCAGAGTTATGAGAGACATACATGAAAACCATTATGTTCAACACTTGAAATTATCCCTCTTTCCAAATTGGCTACTTAAATGAGGTTTAGGTTTATATATGTGAGTATATCTGTGAAGACAGTGTATTTGAGCAGCTCCTTTTGTATTTTTTAGCGGTTTCACTTTTTTCTCTGTATGTGTGTGTGTAATACTAGGTAATAAAATTAGATAATATGTAAGTATGGAAGTTGCCTAACTCTTAATAGTTTCCTTATTTATCTAAAGCTACTAGTGGCTAATATCATCACTAACGTTTTTAGAAAAGACAGTAGATAAATAGGGTTTCCTCTCTGCCTCTCCTCCACCAGAGAGAGTTAAATGCTTTGTTGCCACTGGTTTTTTTGACATTCCAAGTTTTCCAGCATTCCCCTAGCAATATTAGTAATGGCACAAGTAAAATAGACTAGCTTTTCATGTGCTTGTTGCTAATATCCTGCATAAATTAAAGACTGTATCTTTCGGTTTTATCATGTTAAAGTAAAAGGAAGAGATATTTCCAAACCCAGACACATTCAAGTAAGTATCTAGTATTATGGGTTATAGAATTCCCCCTTTTCCAGTTCTGGCAAAGAAGGACTTTTAGAAGTCATCTTCCCCATCCACACACCAAGAAAAAGGATGAACAAAGTGAAAAGTAAATAATTCTGACATCTGGGGAGAATTAAGGGTCATAGGGCCACTGCTCCAGCCACAACCACAGCGACAGGGAAATGCAGAGAATTACAACTTACCAGGCAGGAACCAGCACAGGAGGAAGGAAACCTAGATGATGAGGGGCTGGAGACCATGTGTTTGGGAGTGGGAAGCTCCAGGGTGTCCTTTTGGGAGGAACATCCACATTTTTGTGAGTTTTATTCATATCTGGTTCTCCTTGTGAAGACCGGAGACAAATCTGCTTGACGCTTCTGACCAGGGGAAAGGAAAAGTAACCATTCCGAAATATGCCCAGATCATTTTGCTCTCCTTAGTAAAGGCCTGAAACGAAGTATTTTGCCAGAAATCACAAGTGTTTTACCAAAACTTAATCAATATGTGGAACAGGATGCCTTCTCTAGACTTTTATCATGGGAGGTGGGTAAGTGAAAGGGGTGGGCGGGGTAGGACATGACGCTCTTGTGATGTTCCCTATGCAGGGGCACAGGCTGCTGGGACTGAGAACTGATCACAGGATGTAGAACATTTCTCACTTTGTAAGCACATTGATAAAGCCCTGTGTACTGCAGATTTTTTCCCCCCATATGTTATGTCTTGCTTTTGAACAACAGCAACAACAGCAACAAATTACAAGGGATACTAAGGGACAAGAATTATAATTTGGAAAATCAGAAAACATCAGAATCTGTATCAAATATGACAGTGATACTGAAATTATCAGAACAATGACCATAATCGTTAGGATGCTAAGGACGCTAAAGAAGGTATAGACAACATGCAAGAGCTGATGGGTAATATAAACAGAGATGAATTTTTTTTTTTTTTTGAGACAGGGTCTCGCTTTGTAGTTCAGACTGACCCTGAGCTCACTATGCAGCTCAGACAAACCTCAGACTCAGCAGTCCTCCTGCCTCTGCCTTCTGAGTGCTGGGAGTACAGGCTTGAGCCACCAAGCCCGGAGAGAGGTAAAAATTTTAAGAAAGAGAAAAGATGTAATGGGAACGCTGAACTCATCAGTACAACTTAGGTACTTCTAGATGTTATCAGTGGATTTAATTGCCACTTTGGAAATTATAAAACCAGTCCACGTTTTACTGTGTGAAACTCTTTGCCTTTCACGTACCAGACACATTCTGCTCTTGGTCATTGCTTCCTTTGAAAGACAGAAATCAAAGGAACTCATGAAGGTAGAGGAATGAGAACACTATGTCATGTCTGGGAAGAGGACAAACAACTTGAAACTGATTCTTGGTGAAATCAGAAATGGTCATTTTAAAAGTATTTGGTGAAAAATATGTTTGTCTTTATGAAGGTAAATTCAGATTTGGGTATGAAGGGTTCTGAGATCTGCCATAGAATTTTGATACCTAAAATCTGAGAGGTAAGAATATGAAAACTAATATATAAAATGTTCTAAAGTATTAAAGTGTATTCTTTACAATATCTTTAGTCTGTGTGTTGTATCAAGACCTTCTTTTTCCAGAGAAACTTTCTGCTTCACACATAGTGACACCGTGCTTCTTTCCTTTAAGAAGAAAGTACTTATTTCTTGTGCATTTGCTGTTACTTCACATTATAGTCTGTGTAGTTTTGTCCACTGGGTAGGCTTCTGTCTGTACCTGAAGCTCTGGCTCAAGATGGTAGACTGACCACATATAGCTGACTCTTCCTTCTTCCGTTAAAACTGGAAAAATATTCTCAAGAATGAAACTATAATTAGAAATTAAGGAAAGATACTGCCAGTGGCCAGCAATTTGGAAGAACATATGCAAGGCAGAAAATGTGGTAAGACTGATAGAGAAGGCTCATGAGAGACTACAATCCAAAACGGCTCCAAGTCTGGAGTTGGTACAGAGCTGAAATTAGCCTCACAGCATTCATCAAAGTTACTCATTGAAGAGAAGTGTGAATGTAAGGGCTGGACATTTGCTTGTTCCTTCTAGACCCTATGAATGACTTAAAAGAGTAAGTCTTTGTCCTTAAGGTGGAAGAACTGTTTTCTAAAGAAAGTCACTTGTCTGGTTTACCTCCCACTGAGAAGGTGAAAGTCTATGGGTGATGCAGTGCTATTTAGGCCAGAAATCTAGCTCTCTATAGCAGCTGTGGTAAGGAAAGCAAAGCGAAAGACAGGGATTTGAGCAGGAAATAAAGTCAACCATTTCATCATCATGGGGGTTGCGATTCTCCTATCTCTCTGCATGGCTCAAATCCAAGCAAACCCAGCTGTGTGCATGCTGACCTGTTGGCACACCCTGCTGTCCTACCTACAACCTGTCTGTGCCTGGCCCTTCCCTTCAAGAGAGCAATGCTTGTGAATGTGAACTCAAACACCTTTCAATCCATGCAACCTCTTAAACTGTAAATTCAAAAATATGAATAAACACATGAGTCAGCAGATCTTTGGTAAAAAACACAAGGAAAATTATGAAAAAAGAGAACAAAGATGAGCAGAATAACTCATTGAACATGAATAGGAAGCAAATAATGAAAAAAATTCAAATTAGGGTTCTTAGAAAAAAGGAAGAGCTGTCTGCCATAAAGTAGGCAAGTGTTTCTAAAAGTGAAAAATAGATTTTTGGCATTATAAAATAAGTACTGGATGGGGTACATGACAAAACAAACGGGGTTACAGACCATGTTAGTATTCTTGAACACAGAAACAAGAAAACATCCCATAATGCATTGGGGGGGGGAAGAGTCAAAAATAGGGAATATTTGTTAAGGTAAGGAACAGAGGTTAAAATATCCAGGGTGACTAATGGGCATTTCAAGAAGAAAAAATAAGAATATAGGAGGGAAGATAGCCAGAAAGTGGCCAATGAAAATTTTCTTTAGCAGAGGGAACAGTAATTCTTCAAAGTGTAAGTTTCAAGGGTGTATCCAGAAGAATGAAGGACAAAACAACTTACTGACACCAAGGGGTGTCTGCTGGGTGTTCGGCTTTGGCTGGCTAACACCTCCTTCATGGCACACCCCACTGCCGATGCCGTTTCGAGGAGGATGAATGTGGCAGTTGGGAAAAATGGCCGCTACTCTTTCTGCGAACTCTAACATTCAAGAATGCAGCAGCAACAGGAGATCTTCAGCCTGAGAATGAGTGCAACCCTTGGGAGATGAGGTCTGAGAGACGGGAAGAAAGAAACCCATGCTGGATGACATTGTTTGGGACTGTCAGTGGGACTTTATGCTAGGATTAACTCGTGGGCTTCACATTTAGAACCAAGTAGTTTGCTGTCTGTCACGCAAGTCCAGAAAATATGCTGAATGTACCCTAGGGCAGTTCTAATATGTTGAGGATAGAGGGATTATCCAAAAATTCCCAGCATGAGGAAGCAGTTACTTAGCAATGAATGCGAATGAAAGTGACATTTTCCTTCCTTTTGTCAAAAACAGTAGATAGTAGATGGTAAAGGAACAACATCTTCCATGTGCTCGGAGGGTAGGAGAAGTTTTGACGCCAGAATCCTATACTTAGCCACGTTTCCAGTCAAGCATGAAGGCAAAATAAAGATATTTTGGGTGTGTAAGAATTCAGGGAGTTTATGAAAGGACTGTAATAGGAGGCATTTTAGCAACATGAAGAACTAAAGGAAGATGGAAAGAAGGTAGGAGGAGTGGGTACCTAAAATTGGCTCCTCCATTTGGAAGTAACTTAGGGATAACAATTTCTTACGTGGCATTCACTTTGGTTCTGCAGTGAATAATGTGTACATTTTCATACAAATTATAAGTCTTTTTTGGTTTTCTATTTTAGAACCCACTTGGATGTTGAAAGCAGAAAAAACTGTCTTAGCCTAAACGTACTGGGTACGTGCTTTAGGGTGCATTGATTGCAGTGGAGGAACAAAGTGGTGTGCTTTGAACAATTATGAAATAAGTGTAATTTCTCTGAGCAAAAGCATGTGAATTGGCTTTTGAGTAGAGAAGTGAGTATGAGTGTACATTAGAAATGGACAGAGGGACCCAGGGTTGGTGGTGCAAGCCTATAATCTCAGCAGTCTGGGAGGCTGAGGCAGGAAGATCATAAGTAAAAGCTTAGCTCAGAAAACTTAATGACTTAGCAAGCTTATTTTAAAAATAAAAAAAAAAATTGGAAAAAAAGAAAGGCCGGATGAAGCTCAGTGCAAAGGTTCCAGGATTGATAGTATAAAAAAGTTATAGGAAGGAAAGAAAAGGACAAAGGAAAGGCAGGGGCATATTGTTTGGGAGTGTTGTCGTGTCTGGTCTGAGATACCGTCCTCCTCATAAAAGCTGAGATGTGGAAAGCTGAGGAGGTTTGTCCCAGGGAGCGTGCTCTTGGCTGGGCTTGGTGTTTACTCTCTAAGAAATGTTCTAATGTACCATTAGATCATCTGCATATTTTTCTCCAAAGAATCCGTCTTTGCTAGAAATTGAGGTGGTTTTGGTGAGAAGGCACATAATGTACTCACTTTTCTGGGAAGGAGGATTATATGGGATACAATGATGCTTTTTAAATGGACTGATGCTTAAATCTTAAATATTTATAAAGAGAAAGGGAGAGAGAAAACTAAAATGTTCCACTTTTATTTTATTTACTTGCAACCCATGTGAAAGGGAATAGTCTCCATTCAGAGAAAGAGAAGGCTGATTCTCAAAGTGTTTAAACACAGAAAGGAGAAACAAAAAGTACTTTGTGATGTGTATATATAATATACCAATAAAGTATACCAATAAAAAATGTACTCAAAATGCAGAGTGAGATATTTTTAAACACTTATTAACATACTAAAAAGCAGTACAAACAATATAATCTTTCCAAAATAAAAAAGTTTCATGAGAAAAAAGTACTGATGATTAAAAGAGAAAGTTCAATTTTTTTGACTGTATGGCAAAAGCTAACATTGTCAAGAATAAACATTTCTAATGAGATCCTAAAACCACAGGGCAAAAATAAAATAGGATGGTAAAGTCTTTTTTAATAATCTGAAATATCCAGGGAGAAGTAAAATCTCTTTTAAAGTTTTTGAAAAAGTTACTTGCCATGGCAGAGGAAAATACAAATCAATGTTTAGATTGAATTTTTTTTAACCAATTATTTTGGTATGATTTCTCCAAATTATTCTTTTTTCCTCCCAGCAGTCAACACAGAACTCTAATTTGGTTTCTCTAACTGCTGATATTACAAGGCAAAGGAAATAAGAAATGTTGAAGGCATGGAATGGACTTTATCACATGTTGGAGTTGGGGCTGGAGAAGAAACAGTCATTGTTGATACCAGCAGGAGAAGAGCCCAGAGCTGTGCCCAGGAGAGCAGATGAGTCCTTGGTGAAAGTCAGCAGTGGAGAACTTTATGAAATATGTGCACAGGAAGGAAAGATTACAAGTTAATGTGCTATCAGAAGACGCAGAGAGAATGTCTAGAAATGAATGTATATAGGTTGATTATTATTCCTGATTTAAAATGCATGGGATAGAGGACTATTTCAGATTTTGGAGTATTTCAGGTTTTTGAATATTTCCATGTGCTTTACCACGAAGCTTCCCTAATCTAGAGATTGGAAAGTTTCAAAATCTAAAAAACTTCGCCGGGCGTGGTGGCTCACGCCTGTAATCCCAGTACTCGGGAGGCAGAGGCAGGAGGATTGCTGAGTTTGAAGCTTGCCTAGGCTACATAGTGAGCTCAGAGCCAGCCTGAACTACAAAGCGAGACCCTGTCTCAAAAAAAAAAAAAAAAATCTAAAAAACTTGGATGGTGGGGCATTTCCGATTTTTTTGTTTTTGTTTTTGTTTTTTGTTTTTGAGACAGGGTTTCACTTTGTAGTCCAGGCTGGCCCGCATTTCAGAATTTTTATCCTTCTAGAAAGAAATTCATTAAAAAGGAAAATACAGAAAAAGAAGGTGTGAAGATAGACAGGAGAACAGAAATGCTGTATAGAGCCCTTCTCTGTTGTGTTGATGGGTTGCCAGGGTATGGGTTGTCAATGAATGTGCTTATGGGAGAAAACATTCCTGGAGGTTGAGCAACTATTATAAGTCTTTGGAAATCTTGGTTAGTATGTGACCTCCCAGATGGACAAACATCAGTACACCTAATTTGCACAACAGAGCTTGGAGTCTAATGAGAAAACAGGGTCAGATCCAAAAGAATAGCTCATAGTTAGAGTCCTTACTCTCTGCAGGGTACAATGCCAAGTGCTTCTGCTCTGCCATGCCCTCGGTTCTCCTTATGAGGCAGGAAAACCTTGTATGCAGGAAGCACTAGGATATTGTGGAAGTTACATACTTGCGTTTCCAGCCCCAGATCTTCTGGGCCTAAAGCTATTCTCTGAAACCACTCTGTTAACTATTATGGTGTTACCGGTGTTATTATTGGAGTGATATAAGTGAGATGTTTTCATTGAAAACATAGGAATTTTATAAATTCAAGGCATGACTTTTACCTTTTTAACCATTTCCATTAATCTCAGCATCAAATAAACAGTAAATCAAAATTGAGTCAACAACTATAATCTCTAAGTACTTAGTACATACTAGTAATATATTTTATATATGCCATCTCTCTTGCTTATCCTAGTGCCTGTGGCATTAAGTCATTAGATAAAATAACTAAGGGTGTAAGTCAGAATCAGACCAGGTTTAAATCCAAGAGTAACAGGGTATCCATGGCAAAACTTTTAATTTCATTGAACTTCAAGGTCCCATTTGTAAATCCACATAGTAATACAAAGTTTTGAGGCTTCATTTGCTAATCAGAATAATGCCTGGAACGTAGTAATTGGTCAGCTGACTTTACATTCTTAAAAGATTAATCTAAGGAGAAAAGTGATTCACATACAACAAGTAACTTTCCCAGAGTCAAGAGTCCTCTTGTACCAAAGCTAGGGTTCTAATCTCTGGGTGCTGCGATCTCCAGTGTTTGCTCTTTAGCCTGGAGTCCAGGGCTTGACCTCACAGCTGTTTCCCAAGTCCGGTTCAGGGTGCTTGCCTCCTGCATTTAGTCTCTTGTATGGATAGTCTATGAACAGGTTGTCTGTTGTGCTGGGACATGTCAAGGTGAAGGCAATGCATAAATTAAGAAGTTGACACAGTTGCAGATGACCCATTTTATCAAATTTAAAAGCTCTTTCTCTTCAAAGAAAGCTGGAGTCAGTGGAACTGGCTGATTTTGCTAAAACATGGAGCATCTATTTGAAGAAACATTGAGAATATTTTATTTTCAATGTGGTTCGTTCATAATGTGTGAAGAGAGAAGAGCTTTTAGTTTCAGTGACTTTGAAGTAAAAAAACCACAATAGTCTCTATAATCCATATCTAAAGTGCAGAATAGCATGAAGAAATACAAATAAAGCATGTCCTGAATTGTTACATTTACAGGAATCTTTTTGTAAGGTAATATATTAAAGAGTAACATAATGAACCTCTTTATAGGTTAACTATATGACCCTAGGCTTTTATTTTCTGTAGCTTTTTTTCTTTTTTAAAGTGTTTTGGGAAACCATGGACTATCAGAGACCATGACTTGTATAATTATGTGCATGTAACTAAAAGCAAAATATCTGATCCTGGCCAGTGGCAATGTCCAGAATATTCTGCCCCAAACCTCCTTGGAATCTTATTACACAATTGTATTAATTTTGTATATTTGTCCTATTCTGAACCAAATCCCACTGAACTCTAAATACTTATGTGTTAATGCACGGCTTAGTATTTCTTCTCTTGTGGACTCATAAATTCCAGTCCTAACGTATAAAACCAGAAAGCCAAGCGATGCAGACAGTGAACTGTGAGTGCCAAAGGAGGCACGTCACTAACCAGCCCTGCTCTAGCTGCTGGCACAGACAGTAACCGCAGTCAGCTGGTTGCTGAGTGAGACTAACCAGATGAGAGGAGTGAGTTACATGCTCTAAATATTCAGTGGCATAAGGATAAGACAGTCCATTCCATCAGCCCCACAGGAGAGCAGGACCTCCCGCCATAACCAGTTAGGTTCTCTAACCAGCCTGGAACAGGCACTGCTGAGTGGTGTGTGACCCTGGGCAAGTCACCGCCTCAGATTCCTTACCTGTAAAAAATGTCGGAGTGAATGCCTTGATAATATCCCCGGGACTGGCTCCACTCTCACCATCCATCCCTCAGCACCCAAATGGCTCTTTTCTCCGTAGAGAAGCCCCTGTATGGCTTGTCATGCCTCTCATTTAAAACTTTAGTGTGCAGAGGAAAAGATTCTTCCTCCCTTGCAAGTTCTCATAGAATCCAAGACAATAATGGGACTTCTTAAAAAGACACTACCTACAGCTGAGTTAAAAGCTGTTCACATTTCTTTGGTGTTGAGAAAACACGTAAGATCCCGGGAAAAGTCTGTAGCAAGCGGACCTGTCCATACAATCTGTCTGTTTTTAAGTTACAGAAGACTGAAGTATCCTCTGGTGTTGTGGCTTTTGTTTCTTTTCCTCAAATGTTTGTACTGAGATGAAAAGCGTTGCCTTTTTTAAGGTTGTCACAAATCCATTTCCCAATCCCATACAACACGGCGTGAACATACCTTGCTGCTTCCCCTTATTTGAGAGGCTGTACTTGGCGAACACGTGGGCCTGCCTACTGCAAAGACCATTGTGAGCAACAGTCACTTCCTTCCAAGTCATTATTACACGAGCAGTGTTCAGTTTAGTTGGCTTTGGCTTTCTATCAGAAAATAACTTTGGCATAACTCTACATCTTTTACTTCATTTTACTCTTGACTTCAGACTGTGAACTTAGACACCATTATCCTCTGTTTGCTGAGAAAGTGGATGGTCCAAACTCTTCCAGGAAAAAGAAGCAATTACCTATGGTAATATGGAGTCAGACTCCTAATTTGTATTTTATTTTGAATGTTTGGCAGACGTTTACTTGTTTTTATTTAAATCAAGTCGTTAGAGTGCCCAACTAAATCATTTTCCTGTTACTAGTCTTGACTTCCTAGTGTTTCCCCTTGACATTTCTGTGAAATATGTTATCCTGGATTAGTACAAAATCAGACCCCAATGCCTTGGTATTAAATATCACACACTGTATTAACTTTTTATGAGATGAAGCTGAGCCACAAAACATTATGTGTGGATTTTGGAGAGGATTGTTTCTGACTGGTGAGTTATGATGACTGGGTTTTTATCTATCGTATGAGAGTCGGGCTGATCGGATTAATGTGTTTTAGGCCTATCACCCTGAATTCTAAAGAAGAGAAAGATGTTCTCATTGCAAGCAGTTCTTTGTAGGTAACGATGTAACCATATGCATTTTTTTAAGCTATTGAAATATACTCCGGTGACTGGGAAAGGCTTATATTTCTCAATTCCCTGGGATTCTAATATGCATATCTCTAAAAAGAGAAAGAATATAATGGCCTTGCCAGGCTGTCTGTGCTTGATGGGACAGCCAGCGCCATCAAATCACGGGCTGCACTAAATGTGATTAGGAGCTGTCACAATACATTTAGCCCTCATCGGTCAGAGAGAGAATCCAGGCCAAAGGTCATCCTCTCCAGCAAAGTGGGCATTTAGTGCTTTTATTTGTGCTAATGGTAAATGATAGTTAATGAAAATCATTTATAAACCTTGTCCAAACCAGTGTTTCTCTACTGAAAACAGCGGCTGGCTGCCTCTTGGAAGGACTGTAATTGCAATACGGTTGACGCCATGTGATAGTAATTGGGCTTACAGTTTAATGAACTCTGTGTCCAGTAACTCATTTCCACAGAGTGGGAGAACAGGCTGAGGGAAAGCCCCCCCGATGGGAGCTCACACTCCGGCTTCATCTTGCCAACCTTTCCCACTTTGCACTTTGAAGTGAAATATGACTGTCTTTGTCACGGCGTGCCCAGTCCGAAACCTCGTACTTCTGGATAGTGCTTGGCACATGCTCTAATGATGATTAATAGCCTTTCTTAGTATACTAGTTGTTTTAAAGGTCATTTAATCTTTATGTAGCAGCTTAATTGAAAGTTTTATCCTTTTTATGCACCTGACATTCATTTTGGGAGGAAGAGATGCAGTCAGGGCAAAGTGAGGAGAAATAATTTAAGATTCCTTCTCTTTCTGCAGATTTTCTTTTTATTCAATAAAAAATCTTCCTTATACTTGTTTCTCAATAGTCATAAGGTTTCCTCTGGTAAAATCTAACGCTTGCCGCTTCTTAGGTCAATTTCACTCCAGCAGTCAGCTGCTGGAAAAGTCTGCTTGGCCATTTGCTTTTACTTTCTTTGAGTCTGGGATGTCTGATATGGAGAATTATTACCTGTGTGAAGATCCAGTATTATAATGAGAATATTCTAAAGATTTTCTGTAGGGAGTGATTTGTATTGTACTGTTAAAAATAGCACACATCTATTGTGATTTACTCTCTGCTAGATGTTGGGTGTGGCTGTTGATGTAAACTAATTAATGTTTGCTGGAATCCTACAGGGCCCTAGGACCTGCATATATAAGTGAGTAAAATCGGAAGGTGAGTGTAAATATTTTACCCCAAGTCAAGCAAGTAACAGTAGGGTGCCTGTCTTAGTTTCTTTGCTAATTGCTGAGACAAAATTAGGTGCTCAGAGTTAAAGGAGGAAAGGTTTATTTTACTCACGGTGAGTAGGGGTGTCAGTCCATAGTCCGCTGGCTCCAAGGCAGGGTAGGATGGCTGAGGGGCATCACAGAGGAGAAACAGGCCCTGGTAAGCAGGCAGGAGACAGTGAAGCACTAAACTGCAGCAGTCAGCCTGCCTTTCCCTTTTATTCCATCCAGGATACCAACCTTCTGGGCAGTTCCACTGAGCACTATGCTAAATCCAATCAGTGGCCTAATTTAGTGTCACACACCTTTAATCCCCGAATCACATACCCTAGTTCCAGCCAGCTCTCAAAAGACTTAACCTTTGAGCATATGAGACTTTGGAAGGCCATCTAGATACAAGCCATACCAGTGCATATATCGCCTGTGTGGCTCCATTCACAGCTTAGGAAGAGGAACTCACTCTGGTGCTGGCTTGGCTGACGGAGCACAGGATGAATTTTGGCTCCTGCTTACATCCACTGCCAGGCGCCCTGTGCACTGCTCTCCACACCAACTATGTGTGAGCCAACCAGTGAGTGTTGGCTCCCAAATTCAAACTAGCAGTTGAGCAGTGCTGTCAGATGGAAACACAATGCATTTTTTACCTCTCTGCTATAGTGTAATTAGGAAAGCTTTGTTTTTGCATAAAAAGGCCATGTCAGTGCTATTAATATAATAACAACTTGGTGATACAAAGCTTGAATATTTATTTTAATGAATCGTTAAATTCTGTGGACCCTTTGTCTTTTTGGCATGGCTTTAGTCTTTTGCATTTTAGCTATGGAGTGAGCAAAGAATGCAAGAGCTGATAAGACCCAAACAAAGGAACTTTTCAACTTTTCAACATCTCTGTGGGAATATAGCTTATATGAAACTTCAAAATATTTATGTCTGATTAGTTTAAGGATGTTGGATCTCTTTAGAGTTAGAGTCACCAGAAGCATAAAAATACATAGTTCAGCTTTCTGATTTCATACAGGGCCCACTAGTATGATATAATGAATTAAATTAAATTTGTAGAAGTTTTCAGAAATTATCTACTTCATTCTTTTTGGTAATAGGGTATAAATCAGGCTGAGTGTCATCATTTATGACTGGTCTTATCTCTTTGGAAAGTGTTCAAGATTCTTTGAAACTCTCTGGAAAGTGATGACATCACTTGAAAGGGTCTGTAGAGCGTTAATTACTAGTTGATAACTAGGAATGTGGTCTGGGAAACTTGCCATATGATGAAGAGTGGTCCTTGGGTTCATGGTTTTATTTCCTTGAAGCAGAGATGGAGGTGAATATTGTATTTTGGGAAGAAGACAGGTATTAACACCTTAGAGAAAGTTTTTTTCTTTAGTTTTCATATCAGAAGCGCAGGGGAATGAGCTTCACTAAGGTTAGCATGAGGAGCTAATGAGAATTTAAGAGAAACATCCAGGTTTGTGCTCAGCAGAGAACAGACAAATCCTAGATAGCAACAGTTATCATTTCTGATAGTACTGACTGACATGTCAGTAGTTGAGTTTGTTGTATTCTTTATTTAATAACAGCAGCTTGTAATGGCACAGGTGTAAAACTGTTTCATTGAGGTGATATATTTTTTCCTTCTATAATAAAATCTGTAAGTTAATGCCTATGGATGGGGTCAAACATAGTTTTGTGGTTGATGGATACAGTGGAGAGGCCTGTATAGTGTTTCCCACACATCTCTTTGCCATGTCACAAAAGTAGCTTTGACGTTTTAATATGGCATCAATATGCATTATAATTCAGGGAACATTTTATAAGGTTAGGTACATAATAGAAAGTCAATAAATTCATGTTACTGATTGATTGGTGCAGCACCTGTAGTGTAAAATTGCTCATCCTTTGAGAAAATGGAGAGGATTTAGCAAGCAGCAGAAGTTGTGAAATACCATAGTTTTGTTAAGGGTGGATGCCTTTGAATCTTTTCTACTAGAAAAATCTTTTCTAGTCATAGTTTTGGGGACAAGAGATTCCCAGGGTTGGGAAAATGAAACAGACTGGAAAATGCATTATCTATACTCTCATGTCTCAAGCTGCACTTTCTGAGGAAAATAGGCTAAACCTACACTGAAGTAGGAATTCCTGTATTTTTCCCTTAACTGTGTTAACAGTGGGTAAGGTATGGTTGTAGGTTTGGAGACCACTGTGTGTCTTGCATCATGGCTTTTCTTGAGGCAACTCTGTTCTAATCATGATTCATTGGATAAGTTTAAAACACTTGAAACTACTGGTATAAAAAAAACATTGAAACCACTGGTATAAAAAAAAAGATTTTTTTTTTTTTTTTTTTGCTTTTGAGACAGGGTCTCGCTTTGTAGTTCAGGCTGGCCCTGAGCTCACTATGGTGCCCAGGCAAGCTACCGTGAACTCAGCAATCCTCCTGTCTCTGCCTCCCGAGTGCTGGGATGACAGGTGTGAGCCACCACATCCGGCATTGTGGTATGCGGTGTTGATTGTTGGTGGGTGTGTCTCCATGCCCAGCATTATATGTGGTCCTGGGGATCGAACTCAGGACCTTGAGCTTGCGAGGTAGGCGCCAGAACCACTGAGCTAACCCTCTGGCCCAAAGATGGTTATTATTTAAAACCTAACTTCATACAGTTTCTTTCAGTTTCCCAATTTGAATGAAGCTGATAGCATTCTTTCAGCTACAAATGATGGAATCTCCAAAATAACCAGTTAAAAAAATATACTTTGGCTCCCATAGCTCAGAGGTTCTGGTATAGGGCTAACTTTAGGTTCAGTTGACCTCAGAGGTCAGATCAGGATTTAGCTCATCTTCATGTCTTGACTTGTTTTCTATGTATATGCTCTGTTGTCACAGAGCAGCTTTCTTGTCACAGATGGCTGCTGGATGTGGCCACAGACCTGTTAGGCCAGTGAATTTCCTTTCTGGCCCTGAATGACTCACCCATCCTAATTGATTCTCTCTGGCCAAGGTGAACATGAAGTCCCCATTGCCTTGGGTCTGGGTTACATACCCTGGGCCTGAGTTTGTGACTGCACTCCTTCTCAAACCATACTCAGATCTCTTTGCATTGCCATACTCCATATATGGTGTCCTGTGCAATATAAATGATAAAGTAATGGGATGCAATACATCTCATGATTATCTTTTGGATTGAGAGTGACTTAAGCATTCCTTTTCATTTTTACTTTTTTGTGCCTTTTAAATTTCCAGAGATGACCCTATAATATTTGTATGTAAGAAGGAAGATTATATTAATTATAGTTAGGATTTAGTGGAAAAATAATTTTTAGATTCTTGAAAATATTGGAGATTCTCGTCCTATTTCTATTTCTACATTTTTTTCTTAGAAAATCCTTCTCCCAAGTACAATAAATATGTAAGTTTTTATCACAAATACAGGAGTTCTTCAAACTATTGGGAATTTACTTGGGTGTATGGTATAATGTGAGATATTAATTTAATTTTTTTCCCCAGGTTGGTACCTTTTAGGTAATAGGTAGACTTAAAAAAATCATTCTTTCTTCATTTTTTTTTTTTGCTTTTTGAGATAGGGTCTTGCTTTGTAGTTCAGGCTGGCCCTGAGCTCACTATGGTGCCCAGGCAAGCCGCCGCAAACTCAGCAATCCTCCTGTCTCTGCCTACCGAGTGCTGGGATTACAGGGGTGAGCCACCATGCCCGCCACTGTGGTATGCGGTGTTGATTGTTGGTGGGGACCCTCTGGCCCCCTCTTTCTTCATTTTTATAGATAGTTTATTTTATTTTGCTTTCTATTTTTTTTAAAAAAGAAAACCCTACCAAAATTTTTCCAGAAAGAATCTTTGCTGATAACTTTACATCAACCAGACCCACGTGGCTAAAGAAGAAAGAAATACAGATATAAAGATCTGGAAAAGCAAGAAAAAAGGGTTATTCTCTGCTTTGAGGGCTGTGTGGTTCTTTGGAAATAGCACTTGTGAAAATCAAAACTTCGCCATCAAGGGTGGCCGCGTTTCACTCCTCACTTGGACACTGGGGAAGCGCTGCTGTTCAAAGTTGGGGAAGCTATTTGTAAGCACTCGGGAGAACTGGGTAAATAGCTCTGGCAATTTCTATCTTGTCCCACATGGGCAACTTTGTAGATAGAGAAGCCTGAGGAAAATATGCATTACTGTGAAAAGTAGTCCATGTTTGTGCATAAACAAGACATTTACTAGAAATGTGTTTTAATTGTTCACATCTTTGTACAAATCTTGTTTTAATTTTACCAATGCAGGTTTTTTATTTTAAAGCATAATTAGTACCACTTTGGAACAGTTTTCAGTATGGTCTTAAAAAGAACAATTTTAAGGTAATCTGGAGATGAAATTTTATGCATGATTAAAAAGCAACATTCACATCCTCAGTAAATGACCACTGAAAAAAGAAAATTGCACTGGGCATTATATTGGTGATATACAATGGGGAAGAATTTTAAACACTTTGTGATCTTAGCATTAGTGTGCTGAAAATCATATGTAGAACACTCTTAGCATGACTATTTCATAATCTTTGATGAGGTCATTGAAAATCTTGCTTTGGAAGGACTGCGTTTAGAAATTATTTTATATGCTGTACTTAGAGCAGTTTAACAAAATATTGTACAATTTGTGTACTTACTTAAAAATTTCATTGCAACACCTCTGTTACAGTCCACCACCACCCTGCGTAAATTTTCAGTGACCTCTCATACAAATATACATGTTCCTCTGTTCAAAGATTACTTGCATTCAATGTTATGTCTCTGTCGTTTTGTAGAAAATGAAGTTTGCCTGAATCTGCCAGAGTTTTTTCTCATGAGACTGTGGACTGAGTAAGACCATCTGCATTAATATGTTTAGCATCAATTTTAGATGTTTTTAAGAGTCTGTTAATTCTTAATCAAGACTCAGGCCTGTGAACAAATTGGTTTTCTTGTTAGATGAACTGTGTTTCTCATGGTAAGGAACAAAATTCTCAAGCTATATCTTAGTATTCTTAGGAAATTATCTGTTTGAAGCCAATTGTCACGTTCAGTTTGAGTGTCTGATAAAATATGTAATACATACATGTCAAATGCTGGCTCCCCCTGGGAATTAGAAATAGAGATGGTGTTTTTAGATTGCAGATAAGTGTATTTCATTTAGGATTTATGATTGTGAGCCTAGTGTTGAGCTCGTGACCAGGACTGGCTCTGTTCTTTCATAAATATTCCATTCTTCCTTGCTCTTGGATGGAGCTGTGCTGTGTGTGTGGCCTCCATGCTGAATATTCTCCTGGCACGCCTACTGTCAGGGGAGATAAATGAAACCCTTTGGATTCTGCTAATTCTTATTTATTTACATGGGTACCAGGTGTTTCTGAAAACAATGAAGTCAGTGTAGTATAATTAACTGAGGATTGTTTGTCTATGGCATGTGTTCTACAAAAGCAAAATAAGACTCAACAAACTAATGCTATATTTTTATTTGGGGCAAAAATATTTAATGTAGAATGATGATAGTTAAGTAGAAACACTATTAGAGATAAAGAAGGGGATTGAAGAAAAGGGAGGAAATAGAGAAGAGTGAAAATAATGAAAGTATGTTATATGCATGAAACCTTTAATTGTGTATTGCTAATATGCACTAATAACAGAAAATATTTAAAAATTAATGCATATATATATATTTGTTCTTCATTAAGAATATTCATTCTCATGTTCATTCTTTATGAGTTAGAGTTGTCATAATTTCTGAGACCCCATTGAAGTACTCAGAGCTTTTAGATGCTTTTGCTCTGTTGAGCTATTTGAATGGATACCAAGCAGAGAGATGGGAACCAAACCTGATGAAGAAGAGGTCCTTACCTAGTGGGAGAAGTGAGGATGATGAACTCCTGTGGGTGGAGAGACAGCGACTGTTCTCGTGGTATGTTTAAAGACATGTGAAGAAGGGTCAGTCTTCTGATTAGTGGTTGGTGTGAAGGAGTTGCCACAGACTCGAGTTCTTAAAGGACCATTGTCATCAGAGGCCTACAAGGGCCAGGATAGAGGGACTGAAATTTCTCGAAACCCTCAGAGACAGAGCCACCACAGAAGGAAGCATGTTCTAGAACACAGGCTTGAGTTCAGTGGCAGCAAGCTTCTTTCCGATGTAAGAAATAATTGTATAAGTGAGTTTTGCAGAACTGGCATAATAAATTTCTTTTAATATGGAGCATCAATTAATTTTTCCCTATAAATAAGCTCAGCTATGTTAGGTTAAAAAGAAATACATACTTTAAGTACAAAAGTGACTATGGCACATTTATTTGTGTTAGAATAAAGTAATGAAAATCTTTTTTATTAAAGTAAGAATGTATCCTTTTTCACAGCCACTACAAGTATATACATAAACACATACACACACACACACACACACGTGAGTTTGATACTAATTTAGTTTTAGGGATTGAACAAAATCATTATTTTAATAGCTGGCACCGAAATTCTGTTTAGAAATATTTTTATTTAAGAAAATGTTTAGGAAAAGGGAAAGGCTTAGAGGCAAAGTAAGAGAAATATTAAGTGCCTAGCTAAGAATAATTGCAAACCTAGTGAACATGAGTGTGGGAGAGGCAGAGGAAGGAGAGAAGACACAAGTAGAGGAATGGGCAGAAAAGTGGACAGACCGTGTGGTGGGAGTGTGAGGATTCAAGAGAGGTGGCCAGGGAGAGATTCCTGATATTAGGGGTGACTGGGAGTCATTTTAACTCATATACAGCATCAGCCAGCTGAGGGGTAGTATCTTGCATGGCTGGGCCAAGCTTTTGTAGAAAACTGTGTGCCTGGAATCAGTGTCCAGTATATTAGCACAATTTCTTACCATGATTTATGACCCAGGAATTAAGGGTTGGGAATGGAGACACAACTCTATTACCCCTAGTGACTCAGGAGCAAATAGTTGTTTTTTTCCTCTGAGACTTTATGCACTGCCAGCCTTCAAGTTTTAGTCTGAGGAAGAAACCACCACCAGGTGACGGAACAGTGTTTCCGTGGACATGGAACAGAAGACTGGCCTTTAGCCTCTTTGGGCTCCTCATGTAACCAAATTGGTAGGCAATTAAAGGAATGGTGGTGTGTATCGCTTCTCGGCCTTTTGGCTAAGATCAAGTGTAGGAATGGTGGTGTGGCCTTTGGTGATTGATTCTGACCACAAAGAGGAAATTGGACCGATTCTCAAGCAGAGATGTATCTATGTATATCTTTTCCATGTTATTCTTATATAAGATTTATTTAGTCTTGGAGGTTCACAGTTGATGCTACTTGTTTAGTGTTATGGTGGAGGTGTCAAGATACCAGTCACTGACCAGAAAAATGGAGAGTGACCAGGTTTCCACAGTCCCATCTGAGGACATTCCAAAAATAGCCTGATCAGCTCCCACAGGCCTTACTTCTTTAAGTTTCTATATCTGCTCCCAGTAACACCATCCTGAGGATTAAGCTTCCCACCTTGGGGGATACAACGGAACCATGTCCAAACCATAGCAGCAACTTCTGATGGTTTGATTTAGGGGTATTTGACTTCATGATGACCCCAAAATGATATACATTCAGCAGAAACCATACTGTGAAGTTTTCTCTTTTACCAGGCTATGGATAATGCAAGATGACACTTTCTGTGGTGTAGGACAGGGACAGCACTTCCAGCTCTCAGAGAACTGTCTGACCTTGAGAATTAACAGTCAGTATTATGGGATGCTCTGCTACAATCCTTGGAAGGTTAGATGTAGTGTATGTGCTCTCAACTTGAGATATTTTCAATTTGAAGTGGGTTTCTTGGTATATAACTCCATCACAGTTTGAGGAATGTCTGTGTTCTATAGGTTAGAATATAAGGAATATAAGAAAATAAGAATATAAGGGAATATAACAGCCTGAGTAAGTATCACTCAAGGACTTTGCCTTCTCTTTTGAGGAAGAGACTAGTCATACTTTTGGTTGTACACAGAGTCACTGTATTGTCTTAGGAAGAATTATGATCTCACTATTTATTTGGGGATTAAATATGATTTAATAAGATGCGTATTGGTACCCAAGTGATGAGATGGATTTTTTTGTCAAATGAACCAAAAGATATATAGATAACTGGTTAAACATACTTAGTGTGTCTGTGAGTGTGTTTTTAGAAGATATTAGCATTTGACTTGGTGAGTTGAGTAACACAGATAGCTCTCTCTAGCATGGGCACCATCGAGTCTGTGTCGGGGCTGAACACAAAGAAAGGATCAGTTTGTTCTCTTTTCGAGTGGAGATATCCACCTTCTCCTCTTCTTTATTGGCTTCTGGTTCTCACTCAGAAAGCTAGACAGAAACAGAGGGTGGCTGGGACTTAGCCTATGTAAGCCCTCTTGGGATCTAAGGAGTGAATCATAGATGAATTTAAAACAGAACACTCTTGCTCTCTGCCTTCCAAGGCGACAGTTTCCTGTAGTTGTTGTGAGTAGCATGTTCACATGCCATCCCCAGAAGACAGTTCACTTCCCTCACTTAAATGCTTGCTTTGAGTTAGTATTCTCAGAAACACATCCATATTTTATAGAAGATTGGAGACTGAGTTTGAAGACTGAAGATTGAAGATGTGTTGAATTTACTGATAAAATAAGGACTGTTGTTCATTCATTTGGGTCCTGTTGATGTACAGTCAAAATATGTTGTATGTGTCTAAATAAAAATTTATTAGAGACGTAAATACTGTACTTGACACTTGTTGACCTTTTTTTTTTTTGATCTTACATATTCTAGTTGTTGCATATGTGCTACTTTTATCATTGGACCCTTGTTGTCTTCTGCCTGTTTTCTCACAGGTACCTCCCATCCTTTGGAATGCAGGGTAGACACTGAGTAAATATTTGCTGAATTGCATTCACCTATGAAGGTAGAGGGAGGATGGTGTGTGAGGTTCAGTCTTTTAGCTCCATTCTCCTTGTGCCTGTTTTCTTGGATGTTGACAAGCACTTTGAGCCCATGAATGATATCACTTCCTTGAACTACATTCATCTCTTGAGCAGAATGATTAGTGTAGAAATGGATAGAATGATAAAGTTGCTAAGAGGCAGACTCAGATCCTTGCTCACCACATACTGACTAAATAATCTTGGTTACTGACTAAATAACAACATGCATCTCAGAATTCTAATTAGTAAAGTGAGAATAATAACAGTTCTCATCTTAAAATTTTGGTAGATGGATGAAATAAATTATATATATGTATATGTTCCCATATATACATACATACATACAGTACGTGTTCGTGTGTTTCTGAGAACAGTGTATGGGACTGATGTGTTATAAAAACGTTCACTGTTATTCAGTATCTAATATAATATAATTTATGTCTTTTATTTCTCTTCAGGAAGAATAGTTTTATTATCTAATTGAACAGTGAGTCGCTATGAAAACTGTTGGTCTCCGTACAAATTCAGATTTCACTGATGTGGCTGAAGGGTGAAATCAACGACAGTACCTTCACTCAGTGCAAGGAAGCAGCTACCTGCCTCGGACCAGGGCACTGTCCTCTTATGACCAGAACAGGCTAAACTTGTCTGGGAACTTTTCTTCTGTGTCCATGATTCTTTGTCTAGCTGTAGCCCAAGTGGGTGCATTATCCATTTTGATTAGAAGGTGAATCAATAGTCAAGCATACAGAGTCCCTGAGGCGTAGTCCCAGAGCTGCCTCTAGCTTAAGGCAAAGGAAAACATTCTTTTTCTCCCTTCATATACATATATATATATTTTTTTTTTACTGAAATCATGCTTTAAATGAAGTGCCCTGGGGTCATGATAGGCAATATATTGAGATGCCTTATCCCCTGCCCCCTTATATCCTTTGAGTACTCTGTATCTGTTGCATGATTTGTTGGTTGTATAATAAAAACAGAAATGTGATGTGATAATGATGCAGAATTTTTTTATTTCTCAGGGAGTGCGATTTAGTGAGCTTTCAAGGGCTCTTGATAGTTGTAGTTATTTTGACCATATAATGAAATAATCAATAGAAAACTCATGTGATGAGTCATTTGACAAATTTTGTTGAGCACTTAGTACACTTCACTCCCCACACATTGTGCTGAGTGTATGGCAAGGTTACTTCTTTGCTGGTATTTTTGCCGGAGTGTAGGAGGATAGAGGTGCTGACATTTTCCATTTGCTACTTCTGACCCAGGTCTGTGTCAGGGACCATCAGACTAACCACCCACTGGTTAAATGTAGCTTGGTGTCTGTTCTCACATGGTTATGAGCTAAGAAGGATCTGTTTAAAGTAGTGAAACAAATCAAAAGAAGGTTGTTTTATGATAGGTGAAAAAATTATAAAATTCTGGTTTGCATGGGTAAAGTCTTACTGCTACGCACCATATCCAATTGCAAACCATCCTCTATATGTACTTTCTGCCCTGAAACAACAGAACCTAATTGCTGCCCAAAACACTCTTTGGCACACAAGGCCTGAAACTTTTCTTATCTGGCACTTCACAGAAAAGAAACTGGTGACCCTTGGCCTTCATCAACAGATTTCCTTGCCCTCTGCATCTTGCCAGGCTAGGCAAGGAGGGAGCTGCTGCTGCATTTCAAAGGGCACCAGCGGCTGGAATTGGAGCCATTTGTTCTCTTGTTTCTTCTCCTTGAGATCCCCTGAACAGGTTTTGAAGGTCACAGCTCTCCCAGGGTCATCCTTGGAGTATAAAACACTCTCCTCCTTTTTGTGCCAGCATCTGCTCCTCCAGGCCTCAGTGTGTCTAGGCCTTGGGCACCCCCCCCCAGTTTCTCCACACTCTGCTCCACACTCTGCTCCACATTAGTAAATAGCCCCTTTATTAAGAGATCCTTAAACTACTTAATTTGTAGTTATCTATTTATTGCTTGGAGCCTAAGAAACAAAATAATAATGAAGCAATAAACAAATCAAAGATCAAGGTAATTTGAGGTCATGAGAATAAACCCTTAAGTTGAACTCAAACAGGGAATAAGTGGTCTTCAGGGTGCAGCTAATGAGAGATCGGGTGCTTCTGTGAATGAGTTCAATCCCCAGCGATCCCTCTTCCCTCCAAAAGGTGAGAGATCTGGGAAAGTGGCATCACAGAGGGAAGTCACAGTCTTAAATTCTTAAGTGTGGCTGAGTTACAGAAAGGGGCCAGTGAGGTAGAGAGTAATCAGGAATATAGAAGGAGGAGCTGGCTTCAGGGTATTCTGTTTTCAGGTCTCAGCCATGTTCATTGACAGGCCATGCTTCATAAAGGCAGATGGCATTCATTCTTTCTGCCTTTGTTCCTTCTTTCCCTTCTCCTTCTTCCTTTCCTGGTCCCTTTGCGATTTTGAAGAGTGAGATTCCTGTGTGTCTTGCACTGATTCCCAACAACCTATAAGAAGGAATTATTCTTTAACTGGGATTGAATTACAGGATGATCTGAATATTTTGTCTCTCCCCTTCCTGCCTTTCATCAATGCAACTTTTTCAGTTTTATTTGCTGTCAGCCTCCTCCTGTGGGGATGAACATTGTATTCCCAGGGCATGGTTCACAAGACTAATGCTTAGATAGGGATTTTTTTCTTTTAGCTTCTGTGTTTCATTTAATTTAGCCTATTTCCTGTGGGCTAGGCAGTAAGTTTTTAAAGTAGGGATATACATGATATAAGCCAGATTCATCAGCATAAATATCAGTTGTTTATTTTACCAAATATTTACGGGCCACTTTATAGGTTACAGGTGCTGACATTTGGAAGGTCTGTCCTCA
This sequence comes from Thryonomys swinderianus, assembly GCA_004025085.1. NCBI lineage: Eukaryota > Metazoa > Chordata > Mammalia > Rodentia > Thryonomyidae > Thryonomys > Thryonomys swinderianus. Next base: position 12,960 of record PVIC010000664.1, on the reverse strand, counting down.
AAAAACCACAGGATCCTGTTGGAGAGTTCGGCACCTCAGCCAATAATTACAATCATTATGGCGAATGTAATAAAATGATGTCGGTCATTACAGAGGCCTGAGGTGTTGTGTTTGATAGTGCAGTTTCTGAAGCCAGATAGCCTTGGTTTAAATCCTAGGGCTGCTAGTTATTTCTGTGCTCCTGGGCAAATCACTTAAACTCTGTACCTGATTTTCTTTATCAGGAAAAAGGAGACGCTCTGCAGGTTAGGTGAGTTATTACAGTAGGCCTAGGAGCATGCCTGGCATGTCATAAGTTTTTAAACAACTATTATCTGGTGCAATTAATATTCCCTCCTTCCTGACAGTATTAAATTTTGAAAGAGAAGATGGAGCTTAACATGGTATAGTTGCTGCATAGAATCTAGAGAATTTTTTTCAGACTAATTAAACCAATTTCTGGTTCTTCAGATTAGACAGTAACTAAAAATACAGGATTGACCCTTAAATTCACTTTCACATATTTTCTCCCCTGCATTCATGAATTAAATTCAAACCATCTGTATCTGGTTTGCTATGTCGCAAGAAGAAAGAAGGAACCTTGTTTGTTTACTAACAGAGCCAGTTGCACTGATTTTAGAGAACATTTTTCACCATCTAATCCTGCACTTCAGTGCTTACTTCTTTTTAAATTAGCTGTCTTCCTAAGGAAATAGGTGAGTATAAACACAATATGTTGGTTTTAATTCCTATTTTTCAGTCCTGCATTTTCTAAGCAGTGTGTATGTGTGTGTGTGTGTGTCTGTGTGTGTGTCTGTGTGTGCACGTGCTTTCATAATCTCCCTTAAAGGCAGAATTGAGAAAGCACAAGCATGAGGTGTCTAAACTCACACCACCAGTAATCCCAGTCTTCCCAAAGCTTCTTTGATGTCGTGATTCCTGCCACACTCTTGTTGACACATCTTTCCCTTTGCATCTTGAGTGATCACATCTCTGATCCCTATGAATCCTGACTAACACATATTAGCTCCTCACTGAATGAACAGCTGAACAAATGATTATAGTGTCTGGGTCTGCCATAAAATAAGTGTAGTGACTATGCATATGAAGAATTTGCTCCTGTCTTTCCTTTGTTCCTCTGTGTCTTGTAGACAAGAAGCTATGGAGTTCTGTCTTGCCATTAGGGAGTATTTCCTCCATTGTGTGATTTTGGGACTGTGTGGAAGGTCCAGCCAAGAAGGGAGACACTGAAATTCAGCCTATGTCCTTTCACCAAACCTGAGTTTCAGTGAAGGCTTCTGCTGAGCCAGAGGAGCGTGAAGCTTTGGCGCAGAAGTGTTGTCCACTGCCCAACCCAGGATCCGTAGGACTCTTCTCCCTGCAGAAAGGCATCTGGTACTAGCTTTTCGACTCGTGGAGGGCACCTTCATCTAATCTGCATGCAGGCACGATAGGATTTAGTAGTGACCGTGACAGTATGCTCAAGATGCCATAGCTGGTATGATTATTGGAGCAGAAAGGGAATAAGGAAAGTAAAAACTGCCTGTCTTAAGGCTGTCTGGCTCAAAATCTAGGTATGTCATAATATGACAGTCTGTTTCCTCTTCTGTCACTCAGCTCTCTGAGCTCCACACTTCAAGGCAGTTGCTTTTATTTTGAGGTAGTTTCACAGTTGTATGGCTGATTGATTCCAGTCCTTCCTCCAAACAGAATATAAACATTAAAACAGATCTTACTAATGATGGATTTTATCATCATCTGCATGTAGGTTACCTGGAAGGAATTTAAAAGCAAAAGCCCTACATAATCTCTAATTGGCTTCTTAGCCAAGATTTTTCAGTTCATGGTCCCGTTGAATCTGTGATGGGAACGGCTAACGATTAGAAAAATGAGTAGTTTGTCTTTTCCCTGAGCACATCCTGTTTGGCTGTGCTAATGACTGATGAAGGAACTGGAGAGGAGGAAGCCACAGTTGGTCAAGTCCTCGCCGAGCTCCTGCTGGGATATGAAGAGCGCGAGGAAAGCAGAGAACAGCCTGCTGGTTTTGCTGGAGTCTGCGTCCAGCCCACAGCTCCCTGCAAACCCCTTGGCTTGTCTCCTGGCCAGTGGGCTAAGATCACATGTATCCTTTGATTTCTTCCCCAAACTGAAGGATAGTAGGGCACAAGTGGGTAACTTCAGTGAAAGGAGGGTGTATGTGGACACCTGAGGACACCGTGGGGTGAGGATGGGCAGGGGAACCCCAGCTGCTTCCAGAGGACACAGCATCCACACCCACTCACCACTGTTTCCAGATGTCCCAGGACTTCAAAGGAAACCGGAAAATCTAGTCTATGATCTGAAACCTAATGAGTTTTTAAATACTGGCTCAAATTCTTCTGCAATCATAAGGATAATAAAAGAGGTAAGAGCAAAGCCTAAGTCCTGGAGGAAGAGCCAGCCCAGGGTGTGAGCCAGGCTTCTCTGGGAGGATCTAACCAGCAGTTACCCTAGCGCCTGCCCTCTTATCTGTAGTGACCGCACTCTAAGACCTAATGGATGCCTGACACCATGGATAGGATCAACGGTGTTAATTACTATGTCTAAAAAAGGCCTTCACAGCAACACTTGGCTTAGTGTTTGATTAAATTATAGGGTACTCTACTCTGGCCACGTTGATACCTAAACTAACCATTCCACCCACATTTTGGGGAGGATGTGCAGATACTTTCAGAACTCTAGCCTATACAACAGCATTTAGCAGCGGGCCCCACAGATTCCATAAATATTTCATTTGAATGCAATAAATTAATTCTAACCTCTGCCAGAGGAGGAATTGTGTTTCAGTGAATAAAATTTAAAGCGGCTTCAAGGCTGTATTAGTCAGGGATCACTAGAGAAACAGAACCAGTAGGGAGTGGAGTGGGAGGAAGAGGGGAGTTAGTATAAGGCGCTGGCTGGCGCAGTTGGGGAGGCTCAGTCTCACTATCTGCCATCTCAAGGTCAAGACCCAGAAGGTCTCTGGCACAGTTCAAAGGCCCGATACGCTGGAAGCTGATGGTCTAGATTCTAGTCTGAACCCGAAGACCTGGGCACCAGGCCCCTCAAGGCAGCAGATTTTCTCAGCTCAGTCGGGCAGAGTTAGAGTGAGTCCCACCTTCCTCACCTGACTTACTCTGATCCACAGCGGCTGGAGTGCAGCCCTCCTGCTTACTGAGTCCAGCTGTTTGGACGCTAACCTCTTCTGGAAACATCGGCACAGACACATCCAGGAGTAATTGGAGTTAATTACCTGGACATCCTACTGGCCAGTCAGTTGACCTTTAAAATTAGCCCTCACAAAGGCTTCTCCCCTGCCCAGGTTTCCTTGCAAAGCACTGCACTTAATTTTGTATTTAGAACACTGAGTGCTGTTCTCATCGCCCTCCACCGAATAAGCTTGGAATCTTCAAAATTCAGAGCCTCCATCAGTTTGGGTATTGGTCCATGTGATATCCAGCCAGTTCTTCCATGCTTTTAAACATCAGTTTCTCATTTGCAATTAGGTAAAACTGTTCTGTCCCTCTTCTGGACCGCTTCCCAGGTTAGATAGGAGCAGCTTCTATGCAGTAATGAACCTAAAGTTTCTATGCTTTCTTAGTTTCTGTTTCTTTTTTCCTGAGTTAGTGACTTTGTCATTAGTAACTTTGTTTTCTTCTTTATTGAGTTTATTGGTACATTTTAGGTATACATTATGGTGTCCTTCCTCATTGAGAATTTGTGCCTGTATATGACATATCTTGCTTCTTTTTTGTTTGTTTCTGCTTCTTAAAAATAGCCTGATACTGCCGGGTGTGGTGGCTCACGCCTGTAATCCCAGCACTTGGGAGGCAGAGACAGAGGATTGCTGAGTTCGAAGCTTGCCTAGGCTACAGAGTGAGCTCAGAGCCAGCCCTACAAAGCGAGACCCTGTCTCAAAAAAAAAAAATAGCCTGATACTGATATTTGGCTAGCTAAAAAGGTAGTACTAGTTTCTTCCACTTAATAAAATAATAAGTAATTAAAAGTAGCAATATACCATTCCTATCCACAATGGCCATTTTCGTGTTTGGTACTCGACTTTCCAAGTGCTTCATGTTGGAAGTGTGGACTTCTTCTGGCAGGATGAATAGTGACCTGTTCTCTCCTTGGGTGGTGCCTGGCGCTGCACCACAGTGATGACTTCACGGGTGATGATGGGGCCTGGTTCTGACAGCTGCAGGTGAGAGGTAGCCTCACCATTTTTGAAATAGGGGACTAGAGTACAGGGAGGTTAAATTTAAGTTGCCTTGGGCTAGGTAAGCAGCAGAACTGAGATTCAAGCCTTGTGATGTACTGTTTGCTAACTTGGGGTATGTAGCTGAGTAGCTGCCTGGAGGAGTAAGAAAAACACCTTGCTTATGGTAGCCACTTCCTCAATTAACATCAAGTCCTGAGAACATAGTTCAAAAGTGAAATCTTCTGCTACCTTTTAGGGAGCCCACTCACATCTGCTTTGCTCCTCATCCTTGGTAAGTGATAAGTGGGACTGAAATCTATCCTGTGTTCTGCCCATAAATACAGGCTTCAGAGAAGATGCACTGGCTAGGGGATGGCTTTTGCTCCTTCAGACCAGTCATATTTTTAGAGCTGAAGGGCCTAGCCAGCCTCATTTCTTCCTCACAAGTTCTTCATGTACGACATACATTCCTTTCTAGACATCTGAATACTGTTAATTGTATGGTTCACCTTCTTTAAAGTCAAATCCCCTTGACATCCTGGGGGATCAGTGTGCTGTGATTTTAAGTCTCTCAAGTCAACATCATAGATCCTATTACTAACAAACATTTATTAATATGTACTATGGATCTTGTACTATTCTATCTGTTGGTATTAGAATGCAAAAAACTCAGGTGAGTGAGAAATTTAAATCTGTACAGAGAAAAGGGTTGTAAAAACAGTCATTGTAACGCAGGGTGTGGTAGCTCACGCCTGTAATCCCAGCACTTAGGAGGCAGAGGCAGGAGAATTGCTGAGTTCGAGGGTTGCCTGGGCTACACACTAAGCTCAGGGCCAGCCTGAACTACAAAGTGAGACCCTGTCTCAAAGAAAAAAAAGAAAGTCATTGTAAAAATTTGTATTGCCTATTTACTGTGTGCTTGGTATGTTTCATATACTTTGCTATTGTGCCTTCATTTGATTTTTTCCTGTAAGAGTTTTGATTTTTCCTGTTAGAGTTTCTCAAGAGTTTTTATGGGCAGTATCCCCATTTTGTATTAGGTTGGACCATGTGAAATTACTAATGCTATTGATCTAGGCTAGAGCAGTTCTTGGTTGGCAGTTTGAGATGGTAGAGTTGAATCTAGGAGTGTGGAACCCTACAGTTACACAGTACATGGTGAAGATAAGAAATATAATATTATTAAAATTCTAAAACTAGATCTGTAACTATGTTAGATATAAGTAGAAATTAGAGCAAAGAAATAAGATTTAAACAGATTATCTGTACAATGAGTAAGTAATCATGACAGAAACCACTTTAATCATACTTTCTGATTATTTTCTCCAAGGAAAACTTTCTTGTTGTATCTAAGGTTGACTCTACTGATTTCATGCATATACATTTTTAATATGCTAATTATGGAATGGTCTTTGTTGGAAAGTGTGTTGTATATTCACTTTTAGCATTTGCCTGCTTTTTTTTTTTTTACAACCATGGGAAAATGAAAGAATGAGTGAAACTTCCTGTAAAATTTATGAGATAGTTTTATTTTTGTTATAAAAGATTCATTCTTCTACATACCCTCTGGTAAATTTTAGATTTTATTCAAATTAGGTTAAATCGCAGCAGACAACTAAAAAGCATATTGTTATTCTCTTCAAATTGAATTCTAAGCAACTGATTGGTTCCTAATGGCTGAATTGTCTAGACATTGAGATAGCCCATCAAGAGGTCAAAATGCCACTGGGTATATGCCTCCCAAATTGAGGATGGGGTTTTCCTTCCCCAAGGGGTCAGTTTTCACAGTCAAAGTTGCAGCAAGAAAGACTAGTATTGACACTCAGTGGAAGGGGCCAGTGATGCAGCCTAGTATTAGATGATACACAGGACAGCCCCAACTGCAAAGAACTGTCCAGCCAGGAACGACAGTGGTGAGGGATACTATGCTATCAGTATGTGGAAGAAAGCACTCTGACTTTAGATGCATATGTCAATTTTTACATTTAATGGATATAGTAATATATAGAAAAATGCCTACTTTATTTATGAAAGCTGTGGATTACTTGCTTTTGAAAATTGCGTGTACAAAAGGTCACATGACTTTTGACATTTCATAGGTACAGCTTATTTGTTTGAAAGCATTTTTACCATTTTTTGCCCCAGATTTTTAACCTAAAGAGGCTGAACTCTATCTTTAGAACAGTGTAGGTCATGAACAAATGGTAAACTAGGTCTAAAGAGTTTTAAACTACTAGACTTTTTTCTTAGTTAATAAATTCATCTTAATCTCAGAAGTCTTCATAGCATTCTGAGGAACATTTCTGAGCACCCCCACCTATTTCTGGACAAGAACCACTTGGGAACAGTTTCCACTTCTGGTCTAAATGTCTTTCTTAAGATTTCATTCTAGACTGCACAGTCCTGTCTAGCAGCCTAAGTTTTCTTACGTACCACCCAGGCTGGAGCAATGCTCTGCACGTACTTAGGGGCAGCTACTGGAAGCATCTTCCTCTCCTTTCAGAGGTCATGCATGATGTCTGAAGAGTCCTGGCACACAGCACAACCCGCTGCATCTTGGCGTGAACTGTCTTGCTTTGTTTCTGAATTGTGACTACAGTGTCATTTGGACTCGGGCCGTACGCAGCTCTCCTCGGAGCCACCCCCCACCTCATGTCTGGCGGTAGAGCTCTGGAGCCTGCATTCTGGGGAACAAATTACAGAACTCTTTCTGCGCCTGCGCTGAGCTTCTCCCTTCACAGATCTTGTCCGCAGCAAGCGTGCTCAGAAGCCGTGAGAAAGGAACCAGCCAAGATACTACGCTAGAGCATGTTCTGACAGAGCATTTTCCGTATTATATATTGGGAGATAGTGAGTTAAACTGGAATAGCTATCACAACCTGTTTTGATAGACATTTGGCAGGATCCATTTGCTAGGAGCAGCATTATGCAGTATCTTGTATTTGGTTGTACTCCATTTATTCCTGTCCTGGGTGACCAAGAATTTCCAAGCATTGTGTCATCAGGGCTACCTTTCTGTGTCTTGTCTTGCCTTTCCATTGCTATTGCTTTTAAGAAGCCTTGTTTCAGCGACTTTGTCCAGCCCTTTGGGCTGAGAACAGACCCTTTATGTGTAATGTTGGTTCAGAATTCATGAGGGATAGGTACTCATTTTAGAAAATAAATGGAAAATATAAAAGTATAAATAAACTAATAATTTTACCTATCGTTAAAACTTTAGGCACATTGTTTTAATGTTATATAACTACACGCTTTTAACAAAATAAAGAGTGTATTGCTGTATGGCTTATCTCACTTAGGAGTAAGTAACGAGGGAAAGAAAAAAATTGATTAAAAAAAGGAAACAAAGCTTGTGCATATAAGTGCAGTGGTTTAGGGTGGGTAGGGGAAGGGGAAAAATGATAATTAAGTCATGTCATATACTGGTACAAGTTCTCAATGTTGAGTGTAATTGTGATGTGTATATATAACATACCCATACATAAAATAAGTGAAAAAATCCTACAGTCATTTACTCAGATCCTTATGTTGTTTGGGTAGCATTTTAAATGATACATAGTATTATAACAGATACTTGGATCATAATATATATATGCATATGTAGGACTTTATCAGTTGCTTTGTTCAATGTTTATGCTTTTTTTAAACAGATGCCTGTGCATTCTTGCATATGCCTGATTGTCTCAGAAGGTAAAGACCTAGCAAGGGAGTTGGTTAGCTAAAGGTTGTGGACATTTTAAAAATGTCATAAAGACTTTTGATATGTTGCCAAACAGTCTCCAAAAGATGTTTGTCATTTCTTTAAATTTGATATTCTGAGTTAGCTTAACTTCCAATTTTTATCTTTGTGGTGTTTTTGTTTGTTTGTTTGTTTTTGAGACAGGGTCTCGCTTTGTAGTTCAGGCTGGCCCTGAGCTCACTATGTAGCACAGGCAAGCCTCGAACTCACAGCAATCCTCCTGCCTCTGCCTCCCAGGTGCTGGGATTACAGGCATGAGCCAACACACCTGGCATCATCCTTGTTTTTAATAATTCTTTCAATTGAATTTTTCTACTTTCTCACCTTTAAGGATATTATATTGTAGAGGTATCCACTTTTACAGTTTTGAAAAACCTTAATTAGAATGAATGTTCTGTTTTATCAAATAGCTTTGGCCATCTGTCTGCACTATTCAATGATTTCTCTCTTATCTATCATCACGAGAAATCATATGAATGTGTTCCCTAACACCGAGTCATCCTTGCCCAGGTATTTGCACTTTTAGAGGGTGGGCCTGCTGTGTTGGGTACGGAGGCTCCAGCGAGGTCCTGTTGCTCATGGACCTTTGCATGAGGCTGTCCACATTGTCCCTGCACAGCCAAGTTTTCCCATTTCCCAGATTCACCAATGCTGCCTGGAAGTTGTTTTCTAATGGAAGAGTGTTTTGGGTTTTCTGGTCTCATATAAAAAGGAAGGAGTTGACTCCAAGTAGTTTGCTGCCATTCCTGATGCTCTCCTGGGCCCTTTCTTCCTGGGGTCTTGTAGTGAGAAGCACCGGAAAGGTGTGTCGGCAGTCCCTCTCACACTCATTACACTGTCCTGCTTTCCCATGAGTGCAGTGAAGGTCAAACGTAGGTTCTTTTATCTCAGATTATTTCACTTATGGCAAATATACCTTAAAGTTCAGCATGGAAATTTGGAACCATTGCCTGATTGCAGTGTTGATGTATTATTCATAGCTATTGTATTCGCTTTCATCTCTGCTTAGGAAATTGATTTTAGAAACTTTAAACTTCCAGCGTGATATACTCTAGAACACTTGGATAAAGCTTTTGAAGGAAGAAGGCAACATTACTGTATATATATGTGTTGATTAACAAAAGGTTCTTTATTAAAAATTTGTGCTTTAGTTTTGATTATTAGCTAATATAAAGTTAATTTAGAGTTATAACAGCTGAATAGAACCATGGGTGCAATAGAAATGAATATGTAATTGTTCTAAGCATACTGGCATTATCTGATAAACTTTTATTTTAGCCACTCTAATTATTTTAATCATTATCTGAGGTTGGAAATGATTTTCTGAAAACTAGATTAAATATTGCATAATTTACCCTTTTAAAAATACAGAAATAATAGTATTCAGACTCAATTTTTGAGAGCTTTCCATGTAGGGTACACAATGCTGTAGTATATAAGCTTTTCAGCAGTTTTATACATCGTCCTAAGTCTATGGGAATAGTAATAGAAAAGCTTGTGAATGTGTGTAAAACTTGTAGATGTGTGTTCCTTCACAAGGGAAAAGACATAATTTAAAACCTTATGATGTGCTAAACACAGGAGGCCAAAGTCTCTGTGATTTAGTGTAAAACAAATTTGAATGTTTTTGAACAACTCCAGAATATCTAGGCCTGTGGAAGTTATCAAAGCATAATCTGAGAAAAATCTTTCTAGATGGGAGGGAAAACAGGCAGCTAGATGTTGACAGGGTAGTTTTATTAGCCAGCTTTACTAAAGCCATTTATTCCAAGGAATTCTCAGTGGGGTTGGTCATACTTCTAATAATGTTTGTGATTGTGTATTTCTGAGCTACTCTAAAGTTGAGAAAATGATTTACGAAGTACTCATTTTAACTTGTAAGCTTAAAGCTATATAACAATAGGTTATAGCCTCATTTAAATTTTTTTGAAGGGGAGAGGATATTTTGATTAAAATACAACCAGTGACAGTTACAAGTTTACAGGTTTTTTTTTTAAGTAGCAATCTCATGTAATTGTATCATCCTCAGTGTGATAGTATGGAAATTGCAGATTGAATGTAACCTTCCTTTTCTGTATTCAGTGAATGTATTGCTGTAAAGCTCTATGTAAATCACATTTAAAATCAATTGAGTAATTATATATATATATATATATATATATATATATATATATATATATATATATATATATATGGATCTCTGTGTGAAAGAATCCATTTGGGAAATACTTTATAGACTGATGTGCCATTGGCTGGTTTATACCACTTAGGCATAGGTTTTCTCTGACTTGTTTGAAGTGTGCATTGTAGTTAATCATACTGACTTCCAAACTTGATTTAGCTATGTTGTCATTGAACAATTTTAGAGAGGGTAGAATGTAAAGTCAAAGTTATGTGTGGAATTAACGACTAAATGAGGAAACAGACTTCTTCAAAGATATGTATATTCATGGGGAGAGTCAGGGCCAGCCTATCTCAGAACAGCAAAACAGAAATGACAGATTTCTATTAGATCTACCATAATGACAGAGAGTCTGTGCCACCCTGTTTAGCTCACTTCCCCCTCTGGAGTTAACCACTTACATCTTTGGGAGCTCTCTCACCTGGGTATTTGCTTTATATTTTAAATTAAAAAATGGTTATGCTGTTATTTCTTGATTTATTTTTGACCTAGATATTATCTGTTGGCATTTTTAAAAACTAGCCTCTTCACTTGAATTAAATCAGCTCCTTTTCTCTCCCTACTGGAGGTATATCACACTGTGGGTAAGAATTAGGACTTACTTTCATAATATTGAGTATGTAAATTTGATGGGATATTAAATTGTTTCACTCAAATTTTCATTTTGTAACAAAAAATGAAATTTCAAAGTGGGGTGTAAGACCAAAACCGATGACTGAGTACCAACTGCTTATGTGGTGATGGTCAAGAAGAGAGTTTACTTTGTTGGAAATGTTGAGATAAATAAAAGATGCACTTACATGGAGAACTGCACTCACAGTTTGGTGGAACAAAGACTGCTGGGTACGTCCTGTGGGGAATATACATGAGCCCCATTGTGGAGGGCTGGCCTGGAGCCTTTGTGACACTAGCCAGTGAAGATGACATTGGGTGAGTGCTGGCGAATGGTCAGTGAGAGGACAGCACAGGGAGACTCCATGTGGAATGGAGAGGTGGTCTGACAAGCCTGTGGCTTTTCCTATAGAGGTTCTTCCATTTCTCCCACGCTCTGTTCTGTCCTCAACTTTCATAGTATATAATGCCCAGTCCTAATCTGTCAGAGGGCTGTAGTACAAATCCTGTTTGAAAGAAGATTTCTCACCAGTGAGACACATCATTTTTGGTGTGCTAATTTAATGTAGTTTCCTACCTTCAAAGTTTTTTTCCTCCTCTGTCCTTTTTTTTATTTGCTCATTTATTATTTATTTTAATCTTTACTGGTACATTATATATACACTTCAGGATCACACACAATATTGAGGATTTGTACCAGTGTATGACACAATTTAATTCTCATTTTTCCCATTCCCCCCACAAACTCTGTCCCTATATACATAAGCTTTGTTTCCTTTTTTTATTACCATCATATTTTTTCTTCCCCTTGTTACTTATCCCATTTCCCTTTGAATATTTTCTATTTCACAATATCTACCATATATACTAGAGCTCATTTACAATTTGTTTCTTATACCAGAAAAATATATTTACAGAGCTGTGACCTATTTTTTTCACTTGAGTATGTCCTGAAGGTACATCCATTTGAATATAAAAGACTCAAATGTCATTCTTTATGGCAGAGTAACACTCCATTTTATAGAAAAAGCACATCTTCTTTATCCAGTCTCCAGTTGATGGGCATCTGGGTTGTTTCCAAGATTGGGCTATCACAAGCTGACCTGCTATGAACATGGGTGCACATATATCTCTGTGATATGAATCTTCTAATTCTTTAATGTACATACCTAGCAGGGGGATAGCAGGATCAAATGGGATCTCTAATCCTAGTTTTCTTTTCTTTTCTTTTCTTTTTTTTTGAGACAGGATCTCGCTTTGTAGTTCAGGCTGGCTCTGAGCTCACTATGTAGTACAGGCAAGCCTCGAACTCAGCAATCCTCCTGCCTCTGCCTCCCGAGTGCTGGGATTATAGGCGTGAGCCACCACGCCCAGCTCTAATCCTGGTTTTCTGAGGAATCTCTATACTGATCTCCATAGTAGCTGCACCAGTCTACATTCTCACCAACAGTGGCAAAGGGTTCCTTTCTCCCCATAGCCTAGCCAGCATTTGTTGCTGGTTAATTTTGAAATAGCAGCCATTCTTCGTGGAGTAAGATGGAATCTCAGTGTAGTTTTCATCTGCTTTTCTCGAATGACTAGTTGAACATTTCTTTGTATGGTTTCTTAACTGCTTTTACTTCTTCCTCTGAAAAGTGTCTGTTCATTTTTTAATTGATTCTTTAAATTGGGGGGGGGGCTGAATTTTTTTAAACACTTTGTATATTCTAGATAGTAGCCCTTTGTCTGAGAAACCACTGGTAAAGTTTTCTTCCCAATTTGTTGGTTGTCTTTTTGCTCTGCTAGTAGTTTCTTTTCTTGTGCAGAAGCTTTTTAATAGGATGAGATCCCATTTGTTGATTCTTCTAGTTCTCATGCTATAGAGGTTTTGTTCATAAAGTCTTTCCCTAATCCAGTGTCTCCAAGACTTCTACCCAACCTTGTTTTGCAGAAGGTTTAATGTTTCTGTTTTAATATTTAGGTCTCTGAGCTGCTTTAATTTTAATTTAGTGCACAGTGAAAGAGATAGATCTAGCTTTAGTCTTTGTCAAGTTAAAGCCCAATTTTCCAGCACCATTTATTAAAGAGGTTATTTTTCTTCCATTTAGGATATTTGGCTCCTTTGTCAAAGATGAGGTGGCATAGTGTATCTGAAGTTGATTCTGGATCTTCTAATCTATTCCATTGAGCCTCAGGTCTGTTGCTTTGCCAGTACCATACCTTTTTTTTTTTTTTTTTTTTTTTTTTTTTTTT